>JH154988.1:614657-625584 GCA_000226015.1 Mnemiopsis leidyi | reverse complement strand
GGGTAGTAGTGGCATATGAATCTGACTGAAGGGTGGGTGGTTGGGGTGGTGGTTGGCTTTTATTAGAGTGAGTGGGTGGGGTGGTGGTGGCATTGAATTTATTTTATGAATAAGGGATATTTGGGGCTTAGGGTAGGGTCTGGGGATCAATATAAGACACAATCAATATAATCAAGCAATGAACTAATCTATGTTATAAATATATATATTTGTGGCGCGATAAAAATTTTTTCAGTCAAAACTGGGGTACCTTATGGCACCCCAATTGAATTAAAACAGTTAAAGACCATTAGAATAACTACAGTCAACAAAACTGTTACACAAGTTTAATTTGAGGAGTCTTTGATGGGGAGCAGCCAATGTCTTTGAATTGGAGGGGGTCTTTAGGGATTTGAGATGGTGATGCAGAGATGTGTTGGGTTATGAAATGTGTGCATTAGTATCTACTCATCTTCAGTTGAGGCTTTGTCTTCTGCAGCAGGCTCCATCAAGCACTTTCACACACCCCCCGAAGTTCTACTTTAGCAAGACATTTGGCTGCTCGCCATCGACATCCTCAATAAATTTGATGTATTTGTAGTGTTGAAATAGTTTAAAACAGTATTAGTGCCCTTATTTTTGTTCAGTCTACCATCGTACCAGGATCAACAGAAAGGTCGAATTTTCCCCAGTTTTTAGTAACTTTGAGTAATTAGCGCCGCAGTGTGTATGTGATTGACTACATCTTTGTCGCGGTGATACCCGACTCACGCAGCTACAAGCTAAAGCTGAACGACGTTAGAACGTTAGACGGATATAATCTCGTCAAGGAACCGCGCACGCACATATGTGATATGGGCTCCGCCCTATCGGTATTTGCTCTAACCGAAACCCTAACAATGCGTAAGCACCTGGTTAGGCGATTCGATTGCACGGATATTGTCAATTGTATTTAGTCCGACTTACTATGTAGGGGATCTTGCTACGCGCGTCTGCTGCTACACAGGTAACTTTAGCTGTGCTATTAATTTGATTTATAATGATAACTGTCGAAAATAAAATTTATGGTTCAATTTTATTGTTTATTTGTATGAAACTTTTGAATTGGCAATTGGGCTGGAGGGTTTTAAGATTTTCGAGGTGTTACTTAACGGGCGATGCGCGTCCACGATTCGCTCGAGGAGCAGGTGTGACGCGCGCGAAGCGATGACGGTAGGTTGTAAGCCTACAAGGTGTTACCCGACTCGCGCGCGGCTCGCAGCACTAGCTTGCTGCTCTCCTGCAAGAACGTTAGACGGATATCATCTCGTCAATTTTAAGAAAGATATGATATAGATATCTTAAAATGTGGTTAACATTTTTCATTTTTGGAATGTGTCAAGTGAAGTTCTAGGAAGAATTGTATTTATATTTGTATTTGTTACACCTGTACCCAGGCTTTTACAGTTATACTGAAGGGGCTCCAGGAAGATTCTAGATCTTTTAACGGAGACCCTCCTCATTTAACCCTCAATCACGGTTTCCCGGTCATTCGGCTGAGTCGACCGAAGAAGATTGCATAGGCAAATGCCCTTAGCGCACTCCTCTAGGATTGACGGATCAGGGAATCGAACCACCGATCTTCTGCATAGAAAGTCGGGGTTGATACCACTACACCACCAACCCATAATGTTGTTAATAATCTTTGACACCAGACAAGGTTGAAGATTTGTGCAAAATCTTCCTCGCTTATTTGCACCTTGTCATGGACCAGTGTAACAATCGATTTTTAGCTGGTTCCACTTAAATGTTATGAGAGTTAGCAGCTTACCTGCACTGTTACAGAGTGTCGATGGACCATTGCTTTTCTGCTATTTAAAGCTTTAGAGGCACTTCAGTGGTCTTCGAGGACCCTCAAACGATACCAGGGGGATTGTGACCATTGAACTTCTTAATTTTTTTACATCAGGACCCTCATCAGGACCCTCAAACGATACCAGGGGGATCGTGACCATTGAACTTCTTAATTTTTTTACATCTGAACTCCGATTCCCAGATCGGCCAAACGTAGAAGAGTGCGCTAAGGGCATTTGCCCTTGCAATCTTCTCCGGTCGACTCAGCCGAATGACCCGGAAACTGTGATTGAGGGTTAAATGAGGAGGGTCTCCGTTAAAATATCTAGAATCTTCTAGGAGCCCCTTCAGTATAACTGTAAAAGCTTTGCTCTAACCAGAGCCCTTTGCGAGATTCACCAATGGTGGCTGGAAAAATTTATTCTAGCCGCATAGTAGCCCCCGGGGTAGGTGAAGTACACCTGTAACAATTTCAGCTTTAGCTTTATAATGCAGAATGAACTGAATAACTTTCATTATGAATAGGACTATAATGTAGGTAAGCATCTTTTCTGTAACAAATTAGACACTTCTGCAATATTTTAAAAGGTTTAACACCTGTCATCTTCTGGCTGAAAGTTTATTGTCAGGTGACAGGCAACAAGCACAATCCATAAACAACTATACTACCGTATAAACAAAAGACTAAATCTTATCTAATAAAACATAATTACTGATGAAACAAAACACTGTTAAAAAAGTGAAGTCTCACACAATTGATAAACCAGTGGCTACTGCATAATTGCTGCTACAACGATATTTAAATAATAAGAAAGGCCTACATCATACAAAGATTACAGAAAAAGATAAACACTGATAATGAAGCTGTATAATTTCTTGAATGTTAAGTGGTGTATGCAGCATGCTGACAGAACTGCTACTGCCACTACCAAAAACTGGGAAAAATCCGCCCCTTCAGTTAATCTTGATGGGTTGGCAGGCTGAACAAGAACAAGGGCACAGAGGCCAAATTGTCGTTCAAGATCAAACTGCAATCATCATACTGTTGCATAAACAGACTCTCCTTAATCTTACATCTATACATATTACTCTTAAATGTTAATACTCTACACTGATCAGCTCTTCAACGTAATCTTGCATGTGGGACTACTGCTGAGGTGTTAACCGACCTAAGTCATACCTGATCAACTTGTCTTCATGTGCTCGTCAAAATGAGTTTTCAGTGCACGACAAGTTTCACCGATATAAAGTGTTATTTTTGGCAAATTTCTGAGGAAGTTTTAAATAAAATTGAGGGTGTAAATTAATTTAGAAAATAAAATTAGACACAATAGCTTACTTAAAGATGCTCCATTTAAAAGGTCTCCATTTTAAGGTTTATAATCTTCCAGGTGCCCCTTCATTATAAGGGTAAAAGCCTGGGTACAGGTGTAACAAAATACAAAATAAATGCACAGTTTGATGACTAATGAAAACTTTGATTATTTTTTCACTTGTTTTTCTTATTGCTAATTCGCAGAATTCATTGATCGATAATTGCAGAGGCATTAGGACGCAAACCTAGTGATCAGATTCCCTGCGTCAGGGGTATTTCTTTATTGCTTTGCCATAACAAGAAAAAAAGAAAAACAACAATCTTATTGTAAATTTATTGCTATTTTTTTGAGTGATTATGTGTGATGATGCTGGCATCATTATTTATTAGGAACGGTGTTCGTGGGGAGGTGTCTCAAATTTTGAACCCCATTTTTCTAAATGTAAGGCTCCTACCTTTGTTTTTGGAGATTAATCTGTATCCATAGGACAATTTGAGAGTATTTCACTACCAAGAACTAAGCTAGGGCCCATAAATTTTGAGGAATGAGGTGTTTAAGTATCGAAAATTTGAGACACTTCCCCAAGAATACCGTTCCTAATTATTCATTCATATTTTACACTCAAAGAGTAAGTTGATATAGAGTGTGGGTCGACTCAGCATGCATTGAGCATAGGCATTATGCTGAACCAGAAATCTGACTTGATATTTGGCACTTTTCATTTAACCTATCTGTTATTTCAGGAATGATCTTGTGATTGCAGTATATCATGGCGGTTCAACTAACTACAAATGCAGCCCAATCAAAACTTGTTAGGGACAAATTGACCAAGTGGGAAACTACAACTTCAATCAGTGAACAACAGAAAGATTGTGTTGTTGATCTTGCTACTTGGTCTTCAATTGACGAAGCAATTGACCTGCCATCATCTGATCTTATTTCTACTAATGAAGATAAAGATAAGTCAGCTGTCATAAATAATGCTCAGCAATTTTATGAGTGGTTTCATTCAGTTGAAAGAGGTATGGAATCAGATCAAGAGTCGGAGTATAGAGATTACATCAATAGTCTAAAAGATCATCATGGGCGGTGCAATTCTGTCCTCAATGGTATTAGTAAGGCTCTAGACCACCTGAGACTGCTTGGCAATCAGTACCGTACTGTATCTCATACAACAGAGGCTCTCCATGACAGCTGTGAACTTCTCATGCAAGATCAGCAAGATTTAGAGCAACTTGGAACAAGTATTTCACAGCAACTTGTATACTTTACTGAGCATGACAGAATTGGTACAAAGTTAAACAGTAGTGCTATCAGTGTTATGGGGGAAGCATTTGTTCCTATGCTGATTAAAATTGATGAGTGTGTTGAGTTCATGAAGGATCATCCTGAATATAAGGAGTCAGCAATTTATTTAGCAAAATATCAGCAATGTCTTGTCAGAGCTTTGACATTACTGCGCTCCTACATAGTCAATGCCATAAGATCAACTTCGGCTGCTGCTTTATCATCCATATCAGGATCAGAAGTTGTAGTCCTCAGTGATCCATCATTTGCTCAGCTCTATTCTAAGTTTCAGTCTCAAGGTCCACGGATTAAGGCTTTAATGGAGCAGATTGAAGACAGAAGTGAGAAAAACCCAGAGTATTTACAGGTTATGCAAGATTGCTACACTTGCTACTGCTATCAAAGGCAATCATTGATTTTACCAATAATAAATCTGGAATTGGAAAGGTTGTACAAACTCCATGATAAAGATTATTGCACTTTCATCAGAACAAGTTGCATGGCTTTGATAAGAATCTGTGAAGATGAGCATTCCTTGTACCACACATTTTTCTCTCGTTCTGATCTCATTCTACAGGGGTTGCTAGAAAGCTTGTCTTCCCAATTGTATGACTACTTCCGACCCATGATCATCCAACAGGTTCAAAGATTTGATCTATTAGCAGATATCTGCAGTGTTTTGAAGAATGATATATTTGATGATCATGTTAATACAAAGGGGGAATGCTTAGAGGCATTTGGACATTTAGCACTTCAAATGCTTGAAGATGCCCAAGAAAGGCTGAGTTATCGCACACAGGCTTACATCCAATCTGACATAACAAACTTTTTACCTTCATCTGGTGACTTGGCATATCCATCAAAATTGAGTGAGGACCTGTCTAATCAATATGCCATGTGGTATCCCACTGTAAGAAGAAGCCTTATTTGCCTTAGCAAACTATACCGCTGCACTAACAGATCAGTGTTTGAAAGTTTAGCCCAAGAGTGCCTAGCAGCATGCATTGATTCTTTGAAGACTGCTACCCTGTCAATAGTTGAAAAGAGCTCCCTGATAGACTCCCAGTTGTTTCTCATCAAGCATCTTCTTATTATCAGAGAGCAAATTGCTCCTTTTGATGTAAATTTTTCAGTCAATGAAGTGTCCCTTGATTTTACCAATCTTAAGATTGCTGCTTCAAGTCTCATGACAAATAAAAATAGGATCCTTTCTCTAAGCTCAAATAATGCTTTACTGGAATTTCTATTCCAAGGAGCCCCTCAGCTAACAAAGAAAGTGCTAGACAGCAAAAAAGATGTTGACATAAATCTTAAAGAGGTAAGACTTAATGCTAGAGTGCATGAATTTTATGTGTAAATTTGCAAACTGTTGTCAAGTTGTCTTTCCACATTAGCCAGTCAAGTTAATTGTTTAAATAAATTGTAAGTATACTTAAAATCTTACATTTTTGTCCTTTCAGGCATGCACAGATTTTATAACAACTGCTGCAACAATGCTTTCATCTCCAATACATGCCTTCCTTGCAACTATCGAAACCTCTGCAACTCCCCCAACTATGGAACAGTGTAGAAATGTAGTATCAGAGACTACACAAAGGATATCAAGCAAGTTACCTGGTATAAAAAAGACAATGAATCTTTATCTTGCCAATCCTGATACTGAAGCCATTCTCTTCAGGCCAATCAGAGGTCAAATTCTTAATCAGTTTTGTAACTTAAGAAAAGTCATTGATAAGATGGAGGAGGAAGATAAGTTTATCATTAATTGTCCCTCTCCAGAACAACTCACTATGACACTGGCTTATAATTAAGTGTAGTTACATGCATTGCTCTGTGAACCTGTAAATGTTAAAACAGCCAGAAATTTTGGGGCTAAAAGTTTGCATGAGAATAAAGATGGCATTTGCTATTTATAGTATGACAACATCTTTGAAATGTTTAATTGCTTGTAAAGTATATATAAAAATATGAATGTATTATTAAATGCAAGTTAATTTTTGCTTGTTTTTGCTGCATGAAGTACAGAAATATGACTTTTATTTTATTTTTGAAATGCGATTGTACAGAATGTATTGCAGTAAGTGGGAACAATTTTTGAAAGCTGATTTATTTTTTTTGAGTCAAAAATTAAAAAATCATGTCTTTTCACACTTTCTTGTCTTAGCCAATGAAAATTTTGTAATAGAACAGTAAAGCAATGGCAAATGTGTATCAATGATCAAACATTCTTACTTAGTTAAATTTCCCAATTTCTATCAGCAATTAACCTATAATGTTTAAGCCTATGACCATGGGTGAAGAGGCAAGCTCATCAGCACAAAAGCGTCCACGGCCAGAAGAGATGGAGCTTGATGAAGATGTGTCCTTTAAAAAGCCATCATTTCCACCTATTTCTAAGGAGAAGCTCAAGTCGGACAAGAATGAAATGAGAAAGGTACCGATTCCTCCTCATAGGTATACTCCTCTAAAGGAAAACTGGATGAAGTTGTATACCCCAATAGTTGAGCAACTTAAACTTCAAGTAAGATTTAATGTCAAAACCAGAACTGTCGAATTGAAGACTTCTCCTGAGACAGCTGATGTAGGATCCATCCAAAAAGCTGCTGATTTTGTCAAAGCATTCACCCTTGGGTTCGACATAGATGATTGCTTAGCATTAGTCAGACTTGATGACTTATTTTTGGAGACATTTGAAATTGCTGACGTTAAAACCTTGAAGGGGGATCATTTAGCAAGAGCTATCGGCAGGATAGCAGGTAAGGGAGGCAGAACCAAGTATACCATTGAAAATGTCACTAAAACCAGAATCGTGTTGGCAGATTCCAAGATTCACATTTTGGGATCCTTTCAAAACATGAGGATTGCGAGGACGGCCATTTGTAATCTTATTTTGGGTAGCCCTCCAGCTAAAGTATATGGGAAAATGAGGACGGTTGCAAGTAGAATGTCTGAAAGATTTTGATCGTTTTAAAGTTCATGTTAAGGGAACTTTCAAGATGTTTTTAGAGCTATAACGTTTGTTTTTATGTAATTTATTGTTCTGATGAGTCATGAGGCAATGTCATGCTATTGCCTAAAAAGTGATCAATAGTAAACATGGACTGCAGAAAACTTTTGCTGCAATATATTATGTATGCTCCGAGTAACACAGTTCATCCAACCTAACAACACTACAACAGATCCAGTCTTTAAAATTTTTTGACAGATGTACCAAATTTAACTATGAGGATTACTCTTTCATAAATTTGAAATATAAGTCGTGTTGAAATCCTTAATGATATTCGGTATCATACGTTTCAATTTTAAATTCAAACAGTTTATTTGATCTGCTTAAGAGTTTGTGGCCTCAGCTAAAAGGCTTCTTTTTGGCCATCGATTCGCAATTAAATTCTTAAATTCTATGATCATTGATTTGCGATCTATCCCAAGTTGAGTATTCAGGCTGTTACTACTTTCGCCTTTACAGTGTTCTTACCTGCACATGCTCATTTTTGTAGATCATGTAGTTAAAACTGAAGGGTTGTTTTGGATGTCCTATGCAGTGCTCTGACGAAAGTGAGCCACTGTTGACGTTACAGGAGCAGTCAGATCTTATCAACGCCGAGTTCAGTCCTCCTTTCGTCTCTTGCGATCCTAAACTTCTCTCAATCTTCGTTGTCGCTTTCGACACCAGAGCAGGTACTTAGTATTTCTTCTGTAATCATCATTCATCAAGCATATTTAGACCTAACATAGAGAACAATTTTACTGCTCTTTTTCAGCCAAAGAACAAACACGCTCTAAAATTTGCAGGATTTATATTTGCCATATTTGGTATCATATCTAACTTAACCAGGAAATGTGGTCGAGTGGAAGTATCCAGAAATTTACTCCCTGGCTGGTGTGGAGTTTAAAGCACTTCCTAGTGGAGCTCACAATGTCCAACACGACATCATGATATTCGAGTTAGCAAACTCTTTCGGTTTAGCTGCTTACATCATGAAACAGGTGACCTATTAAATCTGTAACACATATTCTTACCATTTATTTTACACTTTCAGTTTTTAAATTACTTTCTCCGCTGGCATTTTCATCGAGTACAGACTATGAAATTTCTTCTAAATTGTAATCTTCTGGAGGTGCCAAATTAAAACTGAAAACCACAGCTCACAGGTTGACAACTCTGCAGAGCGTGGAGCACGTATGAAAAGTGTTGGAGTTATAAGTTCCAATTATCTGGCTTTGTCCCAACACGAGGAAAAGTTGGTAGAGTTAGCGCAAGAAAGTGTAGAGCGACCCGGCGCGTACGAACCGCTCATTCAGTACTTTGCGGAGTACAATCAGAGTTTTAGCGTGCCAGTATCCCTGGAGTTGAAATCAAATACTGTCGGTAGCATGTACGATCTCTTCAAGTCTCAAGGTTTGTCTGCTTTTACTTTTCTTTTTAGATGTTAGGGATAATACGATTCTTAGATCACCAATCTATTATTTATCTCTCGAAATTGTATCTTTTATTAATAACTGAACTATTACAATACTTCAAATACAACTAATTGAATAAGTGCAGACTGCAGAAGTGAAATATATGAAGCTAGTTAAGACGATTCAAACACAGTCAACATACTTAATACTAGAGTTTGCAATTTGATACATTTGTGAATACCAACTGTATTCAAATAATCTAGTAATTAAAACTTGATACCCAGGAGTTCAGATATTCACACTCTGGAAGATGTTGTTGCTGAAGAAGCGGATCTTGCTGCAGTGCACTCCTCCCATATCCCGGCAGTGCAGCTACGTGCTGTGTCTGGCTGCTCTCTGTCATTCTCAGTTTACTCAGAGTTACCCTCTCTTCTACGTCACGGTTAGTAACTTCGAGATGTCATCTACTTTTTGTATCTTGTTCGATTCCACCACGATATTTTGTAAATCATTGGATTGGACGGTTTATCCTATTTGGCATCTCTCAACTTCATCTCAGTACCACTCCTTTATTTGCAGAGTCGCAATCGATCCATTTACTTGTGTGATAATACTATCACTCTATGTTAATCTGTTGCAGGTAAACGATATGACAACACTGAATTACAAGCAGTCTTATATCGCCTGCTCTGCTGATATGATCCTTAAAACAAAAGGTAACATTTTCGTTTACATTCTAGATTAGATTAAATAATTCTTGTTATTTAACTGAACTTGTAATATGCACTTCTTTTAATCTAACTAAGTAATTATGGGGTCGGGTAAGACACTGACCATGAACATGATACCTTGGAATTTACCCAATGGTCAAAGGTAAAAGAACTTGACCATGATTATGGAAAAATTTCTGAACATTTGACCTTGAAACCCGGACGTAGGCCAAATGGTAAAAAACGTGGTTATTTTAGCCCCTTCTAACTAGAGTTTAATCTACACTAAACAATATCCAGGTTCAACAGTGTACGATGTGTATGTGACGGGGAGTACGGTCGTTGATCCCCAGGGTGAAATGTTTCCTGTAACTAGGGGAGATATTATCAGATACAACCAACTATGTGGTAATCATCTTACTGTACTTATTTCTAAGTATAAACAAGTTATAATACCTGTGTTAGATTTTGTTAAGTTTCGCTAGTACGTAGAAGCTTCTGTTACCTCTTGATGTAGTACACACTATGTAAATACAACGTACATTCAATATAAATACAATGTACACAAAATGTAAATACAATCTAAATACATTGTACAAACAATGTAAATACAATGTACACACAATGTACACACAATTTAAATACAATGTAAATACAATGTACAGGTGCAGTAGACAAGGAGTATGGCAAGAAGAACACATCCGAAGTAGACAGGTTGATACAAGGCTACTTCAGTATCTTGACACATGACCTCTTCAACACTCTCAGTAACTTGGTGACTGGGAACCGCACCTTGCAGCCTGCTGATCTCAAAGATATTCGGTTTGTTTCTTTTTAATTAGATTGTTTCACCAATTTTGTAGCTTCCAAAAGTAGGGTTGAACTTGATGAAATGATGTTCACGATGAACTTAGATTATATTATGTCGTACACCGTACATCATGAAGACTATTTTATTGATATGACGCTAAAAGAGCTAGCGATACAATTGTTTGAAACGCAACAAAACTGTTATCTGAATCTATATCTGTCGCTTAACTCCCAAAGTATATATCAGTGATCTTTAAAATCAATACTACCTTATACCGCCTGGGGACAAGCACCCCCACCCGGTCACATATCTGTTCTACTCCCCACATATTCACCGTATTGAAATCAAGGGGACAAATCCGCAAGTAGAAACCCATTACGTGACCCACTAAAACTAGTGACCGTTACGTAAAGTGTGGACATTTCCTTGTTAGAGGAGCTATCTAACTACTAACTACTATTATTCAACTTCAGTTGTATTACTTTGCTAATTTTTCAGTAAAATTAATATAGTAATTACACCGTAGTAATACCACTGGAGTGTAATTACTATAATGGTATTACTAAAGTAATACCACTCCAGTGGTATTA
>JH154988.1:592562-612123 GCA_000226015.1 Mnemiopsis leidyi | reverse complement strand
AGGAATGTACTTTAAAGATCCATCTTAAGCTGTAGTTTTTATCAAAATTTATAAATATTGCTTTTAACCTCCTCTGATTACTTAAAATGAATGAAAAATGCTAAGAAGAAATTGTCAGGAATTTACTAATTTGGAGCAAATAGACACAATCTGACCTGATTCTTGTTTTTTTCGTTAAACATGAAATCGACTAGAAAACATTATCACCTTTATCATGTAGGAAAGTTAACCACCAAGACAATAACCTCAAATAATTTCAGTTATCATCCCCATCTTGTTTTTCTCAATATCAGCTATGATGGCGTACACCGGTTATTCCGTGTTGCGGACTAACGGGCATCAGTTTAAACTTCAGTATCTAGAGAGAAGAGACAGTTATAATACAAACGGAACATTGTAGAGTTAACAGTAGTTTAGTTTGTAGAGTTCTTAGTAGTTTAGTTTGTTTACAGTTGCTTTTTATTTTTGTTTGAATATGTTCTTAATTAAGTGCATCTCAGATCAGAAAGGAGAAAGCTATTTTCTCGGTTTGATGTATGATATTTGTTATCGTTTTTTCTATAATTTGAACTCATTGCTCTACATAATTTATTTATCTATTGGAATGCATATTCATGAGAATTTATATAAAAACAATTTGAATGTAGTTTGAATTCTTTTCATTTCGATGATAACTTTCACTTGTGACATTTCTGTTTTGATTGTTTCAGTGGCGAAATTTGTAATCGAGTTTTAAAATCATGGAAAATAAACGTCTAATCCACGATGGTGATCACCATATTGACCCTCAAAATCTGTACTTTACTTCTTCATTTCAAACAAACAAACAACTAACAAACCTCTCATCTAGGATGAGATAAGGAGAAGATTGCAGATCGTTCTACCACGTGACGTCACACTACGTCATGTCTTGGCTGTTGTGTCTTGTTGTATTGTGTTCTCTCTCCCAAATATCCCATCACAAATTTGTACAATCTGTTCTTAACGCCCACTGGAGGGATACTCCTATAGTTCTAGAGGCAAGGTATGTTCTATCTTCTATCTTCTATTTCTTATGTTCTTTCTTCTATGTTCAATTTCTTCTAACTTCCGTGTTCTATTTTGCTTTTTACCGGATAACTATGTTTGCCCGTTATCCTATTCAGTACTTCTTACCACATGCTAACAGGGTGCAGATTTTTCGCAAGTCCGTTATTTCAGTCTTCTGCCTTTATTTCTTCTTCTTCTCATTCTTAATACATTATTTCTGACAAATTTTAACCTTGGAATTGTGTACCTTGGATATTATGTCTTGTCTAAATCAGCAATTTTTGTTGCCTGATTGGTTACCCGCATATTTCGATCGTTGTAGTTACAAACCCATTGTTTCAGCGAGTTTCTTGCTGAAGAAGACAGCGCTTTGTTCTTCAAATTTGCCGAAGAATTCGGAGGAGATGGCGCCAGCTCTCGTGTGGAGGGTAAGATTTCCGGTTCACATTTAAAATTTACTTTGCCGAAGGAGGGCTACTTGAGAGCGTTTTGCCGGATTTTTGCCGGATTTTTGCCGGATGGTGTATTTGCTCAGATGGTGTATTTTATGATTGTCTAACTACCTGCAAAGTTTTATCAAAATCGTATAGTTCTAACTCCTGTTATTCAAGATTCAGACACAAAAATAATCGTTCGTCAATATGATGTTTCCTTGTGTTTGGTCTTCTATCTTACCACATGTATGTTTATTATGTCCCATATTTTACTGGCCTGAAGTACAAACAAATTCATAAGTTCCCTGAAAATTTCAAGCTGTTCGATGACATATTTACAGAGTTATGAATGAAAGTTTAGGGAAATTTGCGTCGCGTTTGTCCGGCAAAAATCCGGCAATTTCGCTCTCAAGTACTCCTGGCCGAAGGCGCCCTTGCGTGGCAATATTAAAAGCACGATTTTCGGCACTCATTTCGCGCGCATTTCGGCGCGCAGCGGATCAATTTTAATATATCGTACGTAACCTCATGGTATTTTCCAGAAGTTGTCCTTCATTTGGGGCTCTGGTGACTGTTGTATGCACTTTTATTTCTAGCAGCATGACACTAGTTGCGTATCAATTATCCAACCGTGGTCTGTGTGGCCCCCTCTTGTACTAACACGATATTTTCAGATGATTATGAAGAGTTGATAGAGGCTGCAGAGGAATTGTTGCCTGCTGTATCTGTATCATTGCTCAAACTGTCGTTATCTTTGAGGCAATATTCTCCAAGACTTGACATGTTTAATAAAGTATGTGAACACTAAACATATAAGATTCAAATTGACTTAAGTTTGGTATTTGGTATGTTGGCATTTGGTATATGCTCTTCAGTATTGAGTATTCTGAGAGCACTTTGAACTTTCTTTTTATCGTTCACAAAAAAGCATTTCAGATAGCAGATTCAGCACGAGGGAATCTCAAGTGTGAGATTTTTCTTCAAATAAACGCCGAACCTCACTGCCTTGTCTCTGATCTAGATGAACTTATAACATCTTCCCAGTCCAAAGATCGTGTCAAACTTATAAAATACGATCATACATATCGAGACAATCCAGAACTCCCTCAAGTAATATTATATTGTGACATTAGAGAACACAATTGTCACGAGGCTCACACAAGGCTTATAGAGAAAGCAGACCAAGGTCAGATTAGTTACGTTTTCCGACATTACTATACACCTGGCTCTGGGACTGTGCAACTGTCTGGTTACGGTGTTGAACTGGCGGTTAAGAGTACGGAATACACGGCAGTAGATGATAGTGTGGTGAATGAAGGAGACAAGGATGGGTATAAGAGTAGTGAGGAGGAAGAGGAGCTGGAGGGTTTCAGGTTTGGGTATTTGAAGCAGAAATATCCTGATAGAGTGGACGATTTGAACAGGTTTAAAGAGTTTTTGATGGACAAGAAGGATGCCATGAAACCGCTAAAGGCTTGGGAAATTGCCGATTTAGGTTGGTAATTGTAATATCTCCTATCCTTGTTCTGCAAATAAATCCCCCGGTCTGTTGACTTGCTTTACTAACTTGAATGAATGTCGGATATCTTTTCGAAATGATGCTATGTATTGTTCTACCTACCTCAGGTTATCAAGCTGCACAGAAAGTGGTTAGTGCAGGTGCGGAAGAAAGTTTGTCCGTCCTGGCAAAGTACTCCCAAAATCTACCCTCTCTGGCTCGATCTCTGAGCAGAACTGTCGTTAAACCTGAACTGAAAACAGAAGTCAAACATGTAATGCAACTTAACTTTGTCCGGTTTGAATATAACGAAGGTGCAGTTGTTGCAATAGTAAAGTTGCCAGAATTGGTTCTAGAAATGATATAGATTGATAAGATAAGAGGCGATTAGAGACAATTATTGTCTGTTCCCCTCAGAATCAGAACGTACTAGAACGATACGGAGTCCAGCCTGGACACAGTGTTCTACTGCTGAACGGAATGTTGATAGACTTGGAGAGTGCAGACCCGTTCACGTGGGTTTAATTTATATTATTTATATTCACGTGGTCATCCGAGTCTCCGTCCTCGTTAAAAAACTATACGAGCTATTCGTGGATAGAGGAAATTCGTTTTGATATCATTGTCATAGGCTTGCTGGTGTGTAAAAGGGTAAGTGGTTAATCAGATCCTCTTTTTGGTAATCCTGTCTCTACTAGGTTGCTCAAAAAGTTGCGTTCTGAGGCCAAGACTGTTGGTGGGCTATCCTCTCTTGAAATTTCATCATCAGATATCAACCAGCTCCTAAAGTCAGATCTGTTCAAACAGAACACAAAGTATGGTGTGGACATGAGGGACGATGGTAAGTTTCCTCAACAGTTCAAATCTTCTTAGATTTCAATATTTGAAGTAACGTCACTTAAAAGGGAATTACATACGCATTACTATTTGCTCTCCGAGACAGTTCTAACTCTCCTCCTCCCTTCAGCGGTGTTCTACACGAATGATCTGGAGAAAGACCCTCAATATGCCCACTGGCCGAGCCAGCTACACGAGCTACTCCGACCCTCTTACCCGGGGATGTTAAAACAGCTACGTAAAAATATCTACAACGTCGCCTTCCTTCTTCGTCCCAGTGATCCTCAGTGCCAGATATTGATCAATCTTATTTCAGCCTTGTTGGAAAACAATGCTCCTGTTAGGATAGGTAAATGATCTTTACGTTTACTTCTTCAATCAAGATATATCCACGCCCTTAGTACATTCGATATTAAAATTCGGATATGAAGTTAGATAGATGCTGTTAGGTTAGTGTAGCCTACTCAAATCTTCTAAACCATGTTCAGGTCTGGTGTTTACCTCCGACGGTACAGAGAGTGCTGATAGCCTAGACGCAGTCCTGCCTGCCATGGTCCACAAGATCGCTGAGACCAAGGGTCGGCAGTTTGCCGGCGAGTTCTTGAGTGAGGTTTGCTGGCACTAAAAGTTCATATACTTCAATATTCAGTCTGGTTTTGAACCGAATTTAAATTTCACTTAATTATGAACTATTGAAATATTATTGGCATTGTTTTATTGGAACAAATTGATTGGTTCTTGTTGTTTAAGATATATTATATCCCTCAGTTGGCTGAAGACGGACTAAACTTGAAGAATGCTCTGTCAGAGTTTAGTGATCTTGTTGGTGTCGAAGTTACGGATCAGTTTGTCTCAGAGAATAATCCCCTGGTCGTTGCAGGAAACCAACTTCTTCACTCATCAGGTACCGAAACGATTGATATTGAAAACTCGGCTTATATTTTGATTGTATATTGTAGGATCAAGTTGTTGGGGGCTAAATTGATGAATGAAAAATTTAAAATAATTTTGAACTATCGTTTGTGTGACATTCTATTGACTTTCCTTATCTTTTGTGCACCGCTATAAGTTTAATCAAGTACAATTTTCGGCTGATTGCTCCCCTAGTTCAACTTACTGCATCAACAAACCCCTTCCTACTTTGCCAGGTTTAAGCGCCCCGTCCATGGTGGTGAACGGAGTGGTTATCGACGATCTAAGCTCTGCGGAGGAGAGCTTGCTAGGGTCTCTTCAAGAACAACTCCCTAAACTGCAACGTGCCGTATACTTGGGCAATATCAACGATAAGACTAACGTCTTGGGTGAATTTAGCTTAGTTTCTAGCCTTCAACTTGCTACTGCATGCACCAATAAGCTTAATCAATTGATAGCAAAAAACAAATGAACAAATCAACATCAAATTAGGTCGTCGGAAATAATTTATAAAATAATTTTTCTCCCTCTTCCCTTCTCGACGCGATGTTTTCAATCTGACAAAATTATTTTTTAGACTGGTACATGGAAGACAGCAGTATACTCCCACGCCATAATCCTCAAATAATGGACCCGAAAGCTTACACCTTACCTTTAACTGACCTCGACAAATCTGGTACTATAATATTATTTGATAAAACTGTAATCACTTATTCGGTGCCCATTATACTGATTTCTATAGATTCGTAAGCAGAGTAAAGAGTTCTGCGTCATGCGGGTATCCTACTTATTTAGAACAAAAACTATTTGATGATATCTAAGTTACCGTAACCAGGTTTAATGTTTATATTAAAACTTAGGGCTATATAGATTTGATAAGGTAAAAACAGTGTTGAAATAAAAACTCACGCATAATTTTGCAAGTATTAGAGATATGGAATCACCGGGTTAACTGTGACTCAAAACGTGATCTTTATGAAATTCTCTCAACGTGATCTTTATGAAATTCTTAACGTGATCTTAAATCGAGAGTACGTCAGAGGGTCGAATAATCACAAAATCGTAGTAAACTAACCATTTACCACACCCGGCCCGTTCCTGTGAGAGAAAAGAAAAATAGATCAATACAATCTAAGTAAATCATAGGAAATTAAAGGACGCTAGATGTGTCCTCTCTTAGTTCTCTACGTTCTCGCTGTCTCGCCTCTGCTTCTGCTGTTTATTATAACATTTTCACGTTCAAACGAATTATTGTTCAAATTAGGATTACACTCTCCAACTTTACTCAGTACTGCCTCGAAACTTCAGAACTGGCCGGAACGTTTTGCCTTAGATATTAGTCAATGACGGAAAATCTTTTAGGTAACGAAGCCCGACTTAGTAGAAAAAGTAGATGTATCTGATCTGACGACCTGACATTGACCCTTCCAGGCGATCAGTACGCTGCCCTTGATAAAATCTTAACGGAAAACAAATGGTTTGGTGCTGTAAAGGCAGCAGTTTCCATGGTAATACTTGGAGATTATGAGACGGAGGAAGGGAAACAGTTACTGCTATCGACTCTCAAATCTGAAGAAAAGGTGAGTTAACCAGTCTTAATCTTATGAACACTACTCGGACCTGGACTCTGAGCTTTTAATTGAAGTCCTTTTATAGATTTATTTGTGCTGTTATTTATTCTGATAAGTCAATCTAACAATATACCCTTCCTTAGCTAAAAGAAAGTAGATACACTCTGATGTTCACCTCTGACACGGACCTAAACATGCGACTATGGACGGTCCTGTCGACCTCCCCTCCTGATACAGTGGTGGCGAAACTTACTGAGGTACTGGAGGGAGGGAGTGTGGAGGTGAAGGAGGAGTCACGTGATGTGTTCTCACAAACTGTCAGGTAAAAGGAGTTTGTACAAGTTTGTACAACCGAGGAGTGTTGTTGGGGGTTTGGAATTCTTGCGGTGAAGAAGTTGATTTTACTTCGAAAGTTTCATCATTAGACAACGTGCTCTCAACTTCATACCTCAACTCTCCGACAGGAAGCACTCCGAAGTGTCACACGTGGTCCTGCACGTGACTCCCGGCAACACTGCCGTACTTTGTAACGGTCGCGTAGTAACGCCCCTTTCACGTGCCTCACCTGAGGACTTGCAGCTCATCGAGACTTTGGAGATCAGAAGTGGTGCAGGTAAAGTTAACGACAATTAAAAACCCTCTAGTTTTGGAAATTGAATATAGACAGTAACTGAAATTATAAATCGACTACAATGTCAACTCGCCGCTACAAGAGAAGTTTCTAACTTATTTCGCTTTACCAGAGAAGCTGAAAGAGGTCCTATCTGCATACAGCAGTGATGTGATGATGAGAGCTGCGTCACTCCTGCGCAGACAGGAGCCAGTAAAGAGGATATCATTCCCGGAACTAAAAGTGGAGCACTCTGCTGCTGTCGTACCCGGGGACGGCCCATTCCAGGTAAAGTTTCCGGGTCTTTTACACTAGATTCAACAGAAAAATTTGGCTTAAACATATGCACTGTATTTATGCCTGTATGTGGGGAGCCCTATATGGGAATGTATGCCCGAAAATTTTATGCTTTATATCAGCGTCTTCTGTAGCCTAAATTATTTACCTATGTTTAGTTTGCAATTGATTGCGAGTAATTTATCCAGCTTGTAATGGGACAAGGGGGAAAAAAGAGGAGTGGCTGTTGAAGGGAGGCGGGTGGAGAGAGGCTGGGAGAGTGTGGATGGAAGCGAGGAGGATGAGAAATGACGGAGGAGGATAGGGAAGAAAAACAAGGGTGGAGGGAGGTGGATGAAGAGAGGTGGGTGAGGGAGTATGGCAGTGGAAGAAGGGTGAAGAGGACAGCGGAAGGGTGAGGGAGAGGTGGGATACAGGTGGGCGGAATAACTGCTGGTTCAAACAACTGGCGGAAGTCAACGTGGTACTCTCCTCAGACTTTGCTTAATCATGAATACCGACATACAATTCACGTCGGCAAAACTATGACTTTCTCCTTGGGTTATTGACTACTACATCATTTTAACAAAAGCTGCTACGCGAACTCTCCACATGAAATAAGTCGTAAGAAAATAGGATCTTAGAATTTTCTATGAGGGTTATCACCCCTTAAAAATCAGAAATTTGCTTATCTTATCATAGCAAACTTGTCAGAGATGTATGATGATATCTTCAGCCGACAAGATGACATAATTCCTGATATAACTAACACGTGCACTTCCAATCCTAAAGAACTCTCCAGGAATATTGACGGGTAACCCGCTCTCCATTTCCTCCTCCATCAGAGTAGCCAGCTTTTCTGTCAGGATCATATCAAGGAGTCTTTCTATCGAGTTGAGTAACAAGGTCTGGGATTCTCTGTACTTCCTCCATTGCGGTTCCCATTGTGCAGTCTGGACAGATATTTCCGGCACAAGGGAATATCGATCGTTTTTCCTCTGCAGCTTTAGTTTTCCCTTCCATTCCGTTACAGCGTGATACTCCTCATCGTAGGTAATTTTGCCATTTTTGTAGAACAATTTGAAACGTGCTTTCACCTTCACCTTCACAGAAATTCCATCCTCATTAATAGTTACTTCTGGTAGTCCTATGCTGGAAATCGTTATTGATTTTTCGAAGTAAGATGAAAAATGCCAAGCCATGTCCCCTGGGAGCACCAGCTCAATTGTTTTCATAACAGACCCGTTCTGAGTCATCTGAAAGTGTAACCTGTTTTCAACGTTCCCCTTATTCTCAAAGTTAAGTTCCAGTAAGTTTAATTGGTGCAGACCCTTGATGACATCAGCAAACTCATCCTGCCCAAGAAGCATGGAAATGTCACTACCAGGTATATCATTCGATATTTGATCATTGATTGTACACCATTTCCCTACTTGATTCGCAAAATCCTTCGCATAATCAGGTATGCTTTCTGGTTCTCCACTTCCTAACATCTCCATTACCTCTTCCCATGAACCAACCAAAAGACATGCCGGTGTATTATGAAGACCGGTTGGGGTAAAGTCCACATTAAGCTTGCCCCCTGACTTCACTGGGAACGAAAATTCGCGCTCAAACATGGCCCCGAAAACCTGCTCTGTAACTCCACCAATAACATCGGTCGCTACATCGCAGACCATTCTTGTTAGTTCTTTATTGAAGTGATAGTTGTACTTTTCTTTAGCTTCCTTTTTAAACATTTGAAAAAGCCAGTTGTTAGACTTGGCTTCATCGCGGGATATATCTACTCTGAGATCTTCAACATCGACACTTGCACTGCACAAATTTCTGTCACTTTTTAGTTTTACCGACTCACCAGTATTTTCCGTAAAAGCAACTTGGTTTATAATTTTTAATCCTGAAACGTAGGTTAAAGTCTCGCCCGAGATTGAAAATGCATTCCCAAAGACCGTTGTTTTTAACTTCCAATTTCCTGAAACACTCACAGAACCCTGAATAATTCCTCCAATCACGGAGGGGTCCTGATGAATGGTTTCTTCTGTGGTGGGTTCCAGGTCCAGCGATTTTACTCGGCCTTTCCAGAAGTTGAGCGTGTAACAACCATCTTCGAGTTCGAAACTGATATTTCGTTCTTTCTGAGGATTTCAAGTCTTATGTGAGCGTTTAGACCAACAAAAACTTAATTTCAAATAGTAAAAAAATAAAGAAAAATAAATTCTAAAATCAGATTTTACCTTCATTTGAGATTCGATTTGATTAATCACTTTGATAGAGAGTTTATGAATAAACTGCTTAGAAAGGTTTAGGACTTCAGTGCAGTTGGTGACTGTCAGTGCAATTAGCATCGCCAATACTATTCGCGTCATGTCAACTACTCTACGGATGATATCTCATCAAAATCACATAAGCCTAAACAAATTGATATGCAAAAATTCCATAGAAATTGTCAGCAAATCCAAAATCGTGTTAGCAAGACTTGCAGAAATTATGTAATCAGACCGGGGTAAGATGAACGGAAAAACAGAGATAGCCTAAACAACTGAAATATTTAACTACCCTGGTCAATGGTCATTAAACCTGTACCAATATTGTCAAAATAGGCTTGATGCGCTGTGAATTTCTAGGGAGCTTTCGGGTCAACTGAGTGATGACGAGAACTATTAGATCTGTACTCTGTTAGAAGTGTAACGTAGATTCAAGACAGGTTTAAGAAAATATGTGTTTTCAGGTTGAGGCGGTTCTTGACCCACTCAGTTCGGGAGCGCAGCAGATTTCTCAAATCTTACACGTTCTGCATTCAGCGGGGCTAATAACTCTCAGAATATTTCTCAACCCTATTGGTAAGATGTGGAACATCACTCACCACAATCTTCCTCGATCTTTCTAAATTTGTAAAAATTTTCGGTGGAGGTTGTCTTTTGACAAAAAAATCTTTGAACTGTGACCTTTTTTCTTTTTTGGGTCTGAATACTTAACATATCCGGACGAAACCCATTTAAAATATACTCAATACTACCCATTTCAGACAAACTGTCAGAGATTCCAGTAAAGAGGTTTTACCGCTATGTCCTGGAACCGGAACTGAAGTTCAAGGACACCGATGGAAGCATAGCTAGTGTCGGCAGCAGGTAGGATCTTGCTTGGTAGACTGGAAAATAAATGCAACTCGCGCTCGTAATGGATAACGCACATTTCAAAGGGTTTCTGGTCCTGATTTTCGAGTATTTTATTACACTCAAAAACTCAACTTCAAACTATTTCGTCTCTCAGGTTTACCGACCTATTACCACATCTACTTCTCACCATGTCTCTCTCCACACCTATAAACTGGATGGTAGCCAGCACCCGTAGTCCTTACGACCTGGACAATATCAGACTAAACGATGTTGAACATGGTAAGTCTATAACGTTTGAGATCGATGTAAAAGAAGCTGAGCTGCCAAAACTTTTCCAAACTGCCAAAACTTTTCCAAACTTCTAGATAAACCGTACCCAAGTTTTAAAGTCCCTCACTTCCAGGAGTGTACGCGGAGTATGGTCTAGAGTACCTGGTGATAGAGGGACACAGTCACGACCCCACACGGTACAACAACCCCACCAAGGGTCTGCAGTACGACATTACGTCCGGGGAGGTGTCTCACGATACCATCGTCATGGCCAACTTGGTGAGGATAGTTACTGGATGTTATGACAATAGCTGAAATACTTTTTTTATGAATTCGAGGACACATAGCCCGAGTTTGGGGGTTATCCTCAATTTATGATGATTAATTCCTTTTCAGAGTACGAAAGTACCGTAAGCTGTTTAACAAAAAGTTAACTTTGTGTTACGATTTGAAATTTATATGATTTGAAGTTGTGACGGTACAATTTCAGGGCTACTTCCAGCTTAAGGCAGGACCGGGACTGTGGACTTTGTCCCTAAGAGAGGGTCCCAGCAAGCAGATATACAAAATAACAGGGGTGGAGGGACCTGGAGACCTCCAGGAGGGTGGAGAGGTTCTTGTTACGGTGGGGGACCTCACCAGCACCTTTATCACTGTCGAGGTAGGGGTTTATCTCTGTCGAGGTAGGGGTTTATCTCTGTCGAGGTAGAGGTTAAGTAAATCTGTAGCTGTCGAAGTTATCGTTTAACGCTTTTTGGGTTCCTGCATTTCTTGCAAGTTGCATCTCTAATTTATCATTGTCTGCACTTATACATGGATTCATGATACTGTGACTGGGTGCAGTGAAGTGACTCACTGAATTAGTTTAGCTCCACAACTGATCCAACTTGTTTGTAGGCATCCAAGAGAGAAGAAATGGCCGGAAGATCTTTATCGGAGGAGAATGAATCGCAAAACGCAGGGAATTCCCAGGACTCCGGTATCTGGAGTTCAATAAAGAAGTAAGATTTTATTGCAATTTTAATTTTTCCACTGGCGTTGTTTGATCAGATTTTATTATGTATCAGTTTCCAGTCTATCCTCTTCCCATCACGCATGATAAGATTCGATACTTGAGTTTAGAGTGATTCCTTTCGTGTTCCCGTGTTGATATTATAACATTGAGATTGACGCCCCACACGTTTTAGGGCTGGCGAGAGGTATGTCTGTCATGCTGCATGCGAACTGCTTTGCTATAACCTTAGTAACTTTGATTCTGGAATGAAATGATTTGTTATGATTTACTTGTTGCAGGGCAGTGCTCGAATTGATGTCTTTATTCTCGTACGTGTAGCATCAAAAGCATCCTTACGATATTTTTTAACTTTTGTGCATTATTTCTCAACTTTCAGCACAAGGCACCCGTAATATTTCTATTTGTGTCAGGAAGTTAAGGATATTTCTTTCAAAAATGATGTCCGACATTATTGAAAATTCCTGACTATGCAATTAATATTTTTGTAGTTTGGAAATTTAAGGCTGAAGCCTTCTTTAATATCCGCCGATGACAAATTATCACCGTGTAATACAACAAAGTTTCCTTACAAATAAAATTTGTTCACACAAAATAAATAACAAACACTCTGTTAAAATAAAAACTTCTACTTCCAGTATTGTTGGAAGTAACACTAAAGAAAAAGAAGGATCCTCTGTAAACGAGACTATCCACATTTTCTCAGTTGCTTCTGGGCACCTTTATGAGAGAATGTTGGGGTAAGTTCAGTAAACTTAGTAATATTGTACTAGAGAGTTGAAAGGAAATTAGTGTCTTCCCGCTTTGATCTTTTAGTGATAAAGCTATTTGTATCAAACAAACCGCTAATTTACGTTTATCATTGTTACAGGGTTATGATGCAGTCGGTTCTTGCAAATACAAAGAATCCTGTCAAGTTCTGGTTCCTCAAGAACTACCTCTCCCCAAAGTTCATTAACTCTGTTCCAATCATTGCCAAGGAGCTGGGCTGTGAGGTGAGTTGGTTGAACATCAATTGCTTTGCTAAACGATTGTCTTGTCAGGAACCGCCCAGTAAGATGGTACCCAGCAGCTTGGCAGTGGGCTGCAACCCCCACACGTAGTGGGTGTCCTTGCTTACTGATAAATTCAGCAACAAATGAAACTAACAGGAGCTGTTTAGCCAAATAGCAACACCCAGGTCAATATGTGTTTAAGCATCTTGGTTAACATGGCATGGTAGAGTCTATAACCGTGTCTTAACTCAGATCGAGTTTGTGCAGTACCAATGGCCGAGCTGGCTGAACGCTCAGACAGAAAAACAGAGAATTATCTGGGGTTACAAGATACTCTTCCTGGATGTACTGTTTCCTATGTCCCTCAAGAAGATCATATTTGTCGGTACGGAATAGCTCAGTTTCAAGTTTTGTAACAGCCGCTGCAAGGAAGAAGCTAACAAAAGTTTCTCAAATTTCATCACCATTAAAGGTAGATTATCTCATCCCTTCTTAGACGCGGACCAGATAGTGCGGGCAGACATGAAGGAGCTGATAGATCTAGATCTGAAGGGAGCACCGTACGGTTACACTCCTTTCTGTGACGACAGACCCGAGATGGACGGCTTCAGGTAATGTCATATGAAAACTTAAATAGCTGACAAACTAATTAAATTAATCAATATTTAGAATTGTAGGCTAATATTGTCATGGTATTCTTGGTATTCTTCATTGCCACGAGTGAGCGCTATTGCCCGATTCACTGTACTTGTGTCTATAGAGCACGCAAACATCCAGGTTTTGGAAGCAGGGATACTGGAGGAACCACCTAATGGGAAGAGCTTACCACATTAGTGCTCTCTACGTAGTAGACCTCCAGAAGTTCCGTCGTATCAGTGCCGGTGATAGACTAAGGGGACAGTACCAGGTTAGCTGCTTGTTATTTTTCAGCTTAAATATTTACCATCTGATGAGAGAAGGTTTCATTACTTTAGAGGTTACACTTCTTTAAATTACGACGAGGAGATAAGAACTTTTTCATCATACCATCTTCCCGCTCACCCAACTAAATGCATAATATTTCAACACCTGTTTTACCAACCCTCACCCCCTCCCAGGGACTGAGTCAAGACCCCAACAGTCTTGCTAACCTGGACCAGGACCTCCCAAACAACATGATTCACCACGTCCCAATCTTTTCTCTGCCTCAAGAGTGGCTCTGGTGTGAGACGTGGTGCTCCGAATCCAGCAAGACTAACGCTAAAACTATCGATCTGGTTTGTTGCTCGTCTTAGCGTTTTCTTCGTAGAAGTCTTGTTTTCGACTACATTAGCAGCACAATTTAAGATTTGGGATCAATATTTTTGAACTAACTTCTGATGATTCCATATATATTTACTGAGGAAGTTATCTCAACAGTGCAATAACCCAATGACGAAAGAGCCTAAATTAGACCGAGCCATGAGAATAGCTCCAGAGTGGAAACAATACGACAGCAAACTCAAGAAGATCCTGGAAAATGTGGATAGCAGCGGTAAGTTCCTTTTTATACATATTTATTGTTTTAAAAGCCTTTTTTGATTAAAAAGATAGCGTTAAAACTCGCAAATATCTAATTGATGGATTGATTGATAGTAATTTTGTTGTGTCACTGTTCAATAATTAAGTTTTTGTTCGTTACTGTCTGTTTACTGAACAAAGTTCTCTTTAGCGGGACGGGGGAAGACACAGCAGCAGCTCAAACAGTCTCATTCAACCACTCATTCAGAATTATAAGTCAAATTTGAGTTTAACTTGATTGAATTTAGGTAAATATTCATTTTATTGGGGGTTTCATGCTTTTAGATGTCAATAGTGGGGCCGTTAAACGGATCATCGTTTTAATTAATTTATATTTCAGCATTAATATTTTGTAACTTAACTCAGTGGTTTATTTGATAAGACTGTGCCCTCAATCCAATTAAGCATAAAGTATACGATACTAAGTATGCGATGATACTTACTTCTTCAATTTGGTGACTTTATTTTTGTGTGAGATATTGGTAGCGGTAAAATTTTGGTCCCCTGATTTAACTTTCCTTATTTCCTATATCATAGTATAATATATAGCCGATTGTATGAATTTGTGGTGTTTACAATAACTGTTCATTTAAATTTGATGTGTAAATTGATTAAAATGTATGTTATACTGACCGTAACAATAATTTACGTCACGTTATCGCTTCTCATTCCCATGATTGTACTGGCTGCGGTATATTCAGGGAAAGTAGTTGCGTTATATTGAGGGGTTTGAAGAGAATGATAATGATAAATTCCATTTTTAAATCTATTTTCGCACTGTTTTATTTAACTACAATCACTTCCTTAGCGTGTTTTAATATTGTTTCCAGATTTTACATTCACATATTTTATTCCTCCGATAAATCAAAGTAAGATAAATGTGTACTCTAAGCAGTTTCAAGTTTACCAATTCACCATATTTCGAGTATACAGGCCAAATCTCAACTCCGCCTTAAATCACAAGAGGTGACCCAGAGCTAACACATTGAAAGTAGGATGGACAACCTACTGCCGCGGATACACGGCATAGAACACCGGTGTAGGTCGCTCTGTGCGCTGGAGGGGGAGCAGGATGTCGTCTCTTTCCTTGTCGGAACTCAGTCCATGAAACCTGATAACGTAGTGAGTGTGATTTGTTACTACTTCCATAGAAGCATTGTTACTACTTCGATAGAAGTATGGTGTTTCTTAACTTTTTAAGGTGCTCCAATAATCTAGAGACTGTATGACTATAAAACTTAGGATATTATCGTGAACATAACATTTATTTCAAGTTTTTCTGCTTGAAATATTCACAACTTTGAAACTAAACCTTTCTTAGCGTGTCGGCGTGACATGTCTCACATAACACGTCTCGCACTTTACCTGTACACCTCCAAGCTTACATTCACCAAACACCGGTCAGGTTCACCTGTTCGAGCTGGACGAGGAGTTCGGAGAGCTGAACGACACGTGTTACCATCACAACAGGGGGGAAGTGTGGCACGTGGCTTCCTCCCCTCACTCCAGGGATCTGATCTCCACTTGCCATTCTCATGTCAGCAATGAGGTTGGTTTCTGGTTTTGTCGGACCTTGTGTCTGGCGTGAGATATCTTTCTTACTGCGGGTGTAGACTTGCTTTGAGAGTAACTCTTGGTGTTCTTAACGTGAGCCTAAAGTCAACCCAGTATCTGACTCCAATTTTACGATCAGATAAACCTAGTGAGTGGAGCAACAGTGTGGAGACTAAGTGGAACATCAGAAGAACCAAAACTTGAGGAGCTTGGTGACGTGTCGGCTCATAACTCCACAGTACGTAGACTTGGTGAACACTGAACATTCCTGTTTTACACAATTGGATTTTTGTGCAATAAAATAACTAAAGTCGGAAAAGAGAATAACTAGAAACCTCAGAAGCTGGATTTCATAAACTGTTCAATTAAACATATCCGATTGATGATAGACACATAATAATTTACAACTCTCGTCCTAGATAAGAGCAACAGAGTGGGGAGTGGAGGGGTGCGAGGGGGCGCTCTGTTCCCTGGGGGACACCTCCCTTGTTAAGTGGGACGTAGACAGTGATGTGAGGGAACACAGCTACTGTGAGCTACCTAAACGAAGCGCACCTACCGCCCTCAGATGGAACCCTCACTCATCTGGTGAGTAGTAGAGATTTCCTCGTTTCTTTTTCCTTAAAACTTAATATTAAACAAATATGTGTCCACTTGTGTTCAAAATGTTATGATGTCAAAATCTTACGACGTATATTTCCAGGTAACCAAGTTGGAATAGCTTCAGACCAACACATTCGACTCCATGACCTTCGTACGATGAAATGCACGACAGTACTGGACAACGCGCACACGCAGACAGTGCGCGACCTCGACTTTAACCCCAACCGTCAGTACTACATGGCGACCTGCGGGGACGACTGCGCGACGAGGTTCTGGGACACCCGGAAATGCTCCGAACCGCTCCTCTCCTTCTTCAACCACTCTCACTGGGTCTGGAAAGTGAGGTACAACCTGCGAGATCAGCTGATAATGACCGGGGGAAGTGACAGTAAGGTGGTCTTGCTGAACGTGGCTTCCCTTGCCTCCACCGATCCGGTTACGGAAGACGAGGAGGAGGAGGACAAGGAGAACGAACAGGGCAAGGTTTGTGGATCGTCATCTCGTTTTGTTATGGTTATCAAACGTTTTGTTGGATTGACGTCGATTTTCGTTGTCAACTATTGCTAGATTAGTTAAAAGTAATATTAAATGGTAAGCACGCAATGGTTCACACGGCATATTTCATAATTTCGTTTAAGTTTGATACCAACATCCCCACAATCTTGTAGAACGAAATGAGGGAGGGAGTGTTGGAGGAGTACGATAAGCACGAAGACTCTGTCTACTCGGTAGCATGGTCCTCTGCTGATCCCTGGCTCTTCGCTTCTCTTTCTAACGATGGTAGACTCGTACTAAACAAGGTCTCTAAGGAGATCAAGTTCAGCATCATCCTCTGAGATTGCTCGAGACTAGATATATGGATCTGTTTCTGGGAATATTTGGGAACTTAAATTTACTTCGATTGAACTGTTGCAGTACTTTTCATGATATGGATGAATTTAAATTAAAAAAATGTTTTAGTTTTTCTGACGCAATGATAAATGATAATGATAAATGATTTTGCTTTATGGAAATTGAAATTTCAAACCGTTTCTGTATGTAAATGATAACCGCTGGACGGTTGTATAGTAGTACATTATTATGTTGTTGTTTGCCAAAATGTTCATTTATGTACAGTTGGACTGCTTATTGTTTGGTTCTTTTTTAAAACTGAATATGCGCTGTTGGCATTAACAGCAATCCTCACCTGAATTCCATAAACTGCCGTTCTTTATCGAAAAAGGGCGGTCCTAATTTCCATCTTATTAACAAATCTGTCTTATTTAGGAATGGATCGGTATAACTTTCAGTCCCAGTTAGAACACTTACAGTCCAAGTACATAGGAACAGGACACTCAGATACGACCAAGTTCGAATGGCTTGTCAATCAGCACAGGTTAGTGAATAGTGGTGATGTTCTTCCGCCCAACTATTGTTTTGGTCGAACGTAGAGTATCTCTTTCTGTATTTTTAATTTGATCTTCACTTTAAGGGCGCAATGAACTTGATCAGGCAACTGTATTGAAATAAGTAAAGTTTTAAGCCAAAGTTTAAAGCCAACTTGGTCAGAAGTTTAGACATTTCCAATACCTCAATTCGATTTTCTCTCAGGGACAGTTTCGCCTCCTACATCGGACACTACCCCCTGATGGACTACTTTGCTCTGGCAGAGAACGAGACTAAAGCCCGAGTGACTTTTAACCTTCTAGAAAAGATGCTGCAACCCTGCGGGCCGCCTCCTGAGAAACCTGACTGGATGTGAGACGTAATTGAACTTCTTAACTGTAGAATATTTTCACGTGACATTATATCACCTGTTGTGATTCCAGATCGTCAGCATTTAAAGAACTGTTAACAGGCGCCAGTATCACCTGCTGAATTCTGGAACAGAAGGCATTTTATCAATCCAATTGACCTTAAATCAGAAATGCGTTTCTTTCAAGCCAAGTTTATATCTATTTTACTTCTTTACTTGAGATGCGGAGCTTCATCTACTTTCGATGGAGTGTTCAAGAGTTCAACTTTTAGCAATATTCATTTGTTAACAGCTCTATTGACTGTAAAACTCTTTCATTCTGAATTCATATTCTAAAAGTCTACATTATGGAGTCTCCAATTCGCTATCTATCTTTTTCATAGGGATTCGGATTCATTTTAATGATGGGTTGTAAAATTTATTTCAATATTCTGAATATCTTACTCTTCATCCTGATATTAATCTTAGAGACAATGAAATAGTTGCATGACAGCTCCAAGTTTTGGTGAAGACAACTACCGAGATGACAGATCCAGTAGTAGAACGATACGTTAGCATCTGTAGGTCGCTCAAGAAACGCTTTCTCAGAAAACCCAACATCACTGAAGCCAGGGACAACTTCTACTCTTTTGGTGAGTCAAATATACTGCTAGCTTCTACAGTTTATACACCTAAAACTTGCTAAAATTTGAACTGTATATCCGCTCTCAGAAGATGATTTTATTATCAATTTCAAAGAAAATCAGCTAACCCTGCTACGTCTCAGGCAAGCAGCTGCTAGGATCAGGTAACAAGGAGTATGCAGTGAGTTGTTATCTGTCAGCTTCCCAATGTGAGGAACAACTAGGTAACACTGTTGGGGAGACTAACGCTCTTACCAAAGCTGCTTCTCTCTTTCTTCAGGTACAGTCTTATTTTCAACTCTTACTATTTTTCTTTTTTTTTGCAAAAATGTGTTCATATAATTTGAGCTATGCGATCTATACTTCCCGACCTGGAATGTATATAAAAACGTACATATCTAGTCATGTGATTCCCACGCCAATTTGGCTGCGAATTTGGGCCCCGTTTAGCGCCTGGAGCCCGCCTCCTTGTGTTTTTAATTCCATTCTACCCTCTGATTTTTAAATCCCTCAGTTAGAGAAAGACAAGCAGATGTTGTGTATCTCAAGCAATGAGCATTACCTGGCTGCCGGTATAGACTGCTACAACAAGGCGGTAAACAAGCTGATAGCTTCTCACAAGCAGGACCTGGCCCTCAAACTTTGTGTAGAGGTGAGTAGTGGGTAGTGGGTACATCTAGAGTATTGGGCATTGGAGTAACCTTTACAGTACAGAGAGAGTACAAACAAGACCTAGCCCTCAAACTTTGTGTAGAGGTGGGTATATCTGGAGTATCGGGCACAGGGCCGTAGCTAGGATTTTGAAATGGTGGGGGTCAGCTTGTGAGCGAAGCGAGCAAGCTGCGAAACCCGGCGTGAAGCGCCGAGCCCACGCGGGGGTTTGGTGGCGCAGCCCCCCAACTGGGTCCAGGGGCGGAGCCCCCTTGCCGGGGGCGTAGGGGGGGGGG
>JH154988.1:535291-555505 GCA_000226015.1 Mnemiopsis leidyi | reverse complement strand
CGTCTCGTTGGGGGGTGGGGGGGGGGGGATGGGCAACTCAAAAAAACTTAATCGGAACCCTAAAATTCCCAAAATAGATATGGAGGTTTTTAGAGATGTAAGCGTTATGGTAAAGTTTTCCCAAAACCATATAAAAAATCATCCTAAGAGGCATTTTGTGGTGAACACATAGTACCATGCAATGAATTTAAAACAATTTCTGTCTTATCTTCCAACTGAAAAGAGCATTTCTCCTCACGGTTTCAACCTAGAATGATGAGAGTTAATTCCAGTGGTAGCCCTGATGTTTCTCTACCAGTCGTATCAAAGATTTGCTCGAAATAAAAATGTGTCTGTGAGGTTGCGATGAAATGACGGGTGACCGACAACTTCACCACATGATTTGTAGTTCCCACACCCTTAACAGGGTACCCAATCAATTTGACAGGTCGCCGGATCTGGTGACCTTCTGAAACGACAACTTCACCACAAGATCAAGTGGCCAACTTCACCACAAATTTCTGAATTATAGATCGAAGATTATGCCCGTGTTTTTGTCCCGATCCAGTATTCCTGATTCCAAATCAAACTGGATTTAGAATAAAATAATTTACCAAAACCCAAAATTTGGGTGTAGCGGGACCGTCTTTTAAAGTCAGCATTGTCCATAACACATTGAAAAGGAGTGATATAAGATATTGGACCGTTTTAATGGACCAATAAGTACGATTACGAAGATGAATCAAAATTACGGTCGCTAATTTTCGGCAAGTTTATGTCTTTTCAATGTTACTCATCTGCAAAAAATTAGCGACCGCAATTTTGATTCATCTCGCATACCGATATGGCTTAGCTAACTTGGATACTTAAATTCCGCATCCAAATTTATGGTGAAATTATTGATCAGATCCAGTGTCACATTCGGTTTAATTATGTACCTCCACTATTAGGGTCACATCAGCAGCCCGCTTTCGGAATCGGGATCACGTCAACAATTGCATCCAAAAGCGTTGTCACGTCCTCCTATGCAAGTATGCAGGGTCAGATCCCGTATCGGACCTGCTTGTAGGCCTATAACAGGGCTCGGGTAACCCGGCTGCACGCTGGAGCTCATATCATCTGGGGCACAGCATGCTACCAGCAGATACAGATAGACGTCTATATTCTCGATGAGCTGATAGGGGCACGCTGGTGACAGGGGGCGCTTACTTGACTCACAAACCACACTTACACCTACCCGTAACCCTGGTCACTGAAAAGCTGGAATTCCGACAGTCCCTAACGAGGAAGGCCGCCGACCGGCAATTATCAGGTACCAATTAGAACCTCTTTACCGAAGCCCTCTCTGGATGCTCTTAACTGATAAATACTAAATAAACTTAACAAACATTTAACTTTGGCTCTGACTTATGTCCAATTTTCTTTAACTCAAGGATCACATGACTTGTGGTGAAGTTGTCGTTTGAAAGTTAACAAGATCTATTGATTGGGTACTCAATCAACTGATCAAACCACCCTGTCAATCATGTGGTGAAGTTGTCCGGCAGCCGAAATGACGTAGGTAGTAGCGGTGAAATGCGACCTCAGAAGGTGCGACCTCCCGCGCAGGGGGTGTTTAAGCAACCGAAAAAGTCTAAAATAAGTCATAATTCTATATCTAAAAGACTCAACATAAATCTAAGATTTCCAAAATTGATATAGAGTTTTAAGAGTTATAATGAAACATTCCCAATTTGATCATAAAACGATTTAAAAATTATTTGAAGATGCATTTAGTGGTAAACACGGAGTAGATTTAAAGATATTACTGTATAATGCAACTGAAAAGGTCCAATGTAAGTCAAAATTCAATATCTAAAAAACTCAATAGGGACCTTAAAATTCCCAAAATCTATATAGAGTTTTTCAGGGTTCTTTTTGAGTCCGCTTTTAAAATCGTTTAAGTTTATTTAAAATATCCGTTTATCTAAGCTGATCAACTTGATTGCTGTGTTTTGCAGCTCAGCCGAGCGAGTTTGATATCGATAATTATTCAATGATAATTGTTGCACAGGGAATCCTAGTTTGACTGAAATAATGAAATAAACGATTGTCACATCCAGATATGCCGGGATCAATGCGCCTGTGAAGAGACTAAATCAGCAGATCTCGGCCGGTGAGAGTGAGGTTGGAGCTAAAGCGTGCCGATTTTCGTAGAGGTATAATTTATTAATTCACATTCGAGTGTTAATGATTAGCGAGGCCATTGGCATTAATCTGTGTTTGTTGCAAGTGTGCTCATTTCATGTACTTTAAAATATAGACATGGTATATGGAAGGTGACGTACAACTACATATAACACTGTAATCTAACTCTAAGATATTCCAGTGGACTTCCCAAAGAGCTAATCAGTCCTGCATGAAGACATTTAAATCAATAAACCTAGAACTCTTTTAAAAAACGAGTCCAAAAAAGCTCAGTTTAAACTTAAACAAACTAAAAAGGCCTGAAATTAAACATATTTCTCCACTCAGATCTATTACTGGCAATCATACGGATCATTTCTAGATCCTCTACTAATTAAAGATTGATATTAAATTCTTTTAAATCATCTTGAATTGTACTTAATAAGTTAATGCGTGGTCTGCCACGTCTTCCACAGTAAAAATCACCAGATGTTACGGCAAATCTCAGTGCTAAAACTGCAGGTGGACAGTTGTCATCCATTCGAAGAACATGTCCAAAAAAAGTCCATCTTGCTTTTCTTACTCGCTCCGTGATTGGAACAGTGTTGCAACGCTGATAAAGATCTCTGTTGGTAATACTTCCTGTTGGCCATTTGATGTTTAAAATGGTGCGAAGGTGCTTTCTCACACATGTGTCAAGTTTGTTAAGGACATGCTTAGGTGCACTCCAACAAGCACAGTTGTACAATAGGACTGACACAACTTGGGCCTCGTAAACAATAAGTTTTTTAGCCAAAGGAATCTTAGATTTCTCTAACCAAACCTTTTTGTATATTTGAAAGGTGACGTACAACCATCATTTTAAATGGTTATCAAACTGTCACTGTTAGAATACAACATGATTCAAAATTCGTAAATTTGGAACATACAGTCAAATAGGTACCTAATTTGATAGTGAAGGTGAAGTAAGCCATTTCGTTACAACGGAATTTTGCTCAGTTCTGTATATATAACTTTCCTACAATTTTTAGTTACACCACTTCCATTTCTGAAAACTTGATACGTCCCCCATTTTGGGGTAATCTCGTTTCCTCAACATTCATTACTCTCGACTCAATTGAAGTACAATAAAGCGTGTATCGTGTTTCACCGTTCACATAGAATGCCGGCTTGTCAAGGTTACTCAAGTCAAACATTTCACCTCCAATCCCGACTTCCGATATAAGTCTCTCGCTTGAGTTATTCTAAATTTTAGCTCAAATTAACAGCACCTTTGCTGAATTTACCCCGATGCCTAGTATTGGCTTACTCATGGTCTTCTTCAATAATTGTCAAATAGTTAGATCTATATCTTGATCATGTGATACATTGGCTAAACATTCATTGATTGAGGAATGGGAGTTCGTTTTGTAAACCTTGTTAGAGACCAGGAGACAGCAGTTAGACGTGTCAACTGCTTGTCATAATTTTTGTGCTGTGATTTGTTTATTTGTTTGTTTATTTGTCTGTTTATTTGTTTGTTTCATAAAACATGGGCCTGTTCTTACAAAGGAGTGATCATTGACACAAAACCAATAAATTGAGTCAGTGTAATAATAAACATAATTTTACTTTTTGGGTATAGTTCAACATATGGTTGGGCATTTAAGTCTTTATCGGTTAGATAGTAATGTTCGGCAAAATTTAAAGCCTTTCAAAATAAAGTTTAAGATAAAACTTGCAGTTTCAATATTTGAGGATGTAAGTACTAGAAACAGTAAGTATACTATAAGAGTAAGTATACTATAAGAGACAGACAGATTAGGAATTAAGATTAGATGAAGGAATCAATGAAAGAGAACCGGCACATGTTAACAATATTGCACACGATTTCCCGGGCCTACTTTAGATATAGTCGATAACAAGATGTTGATACATTGATGGAGGCGGTGTGTACCGCTTCTGCGGCCACGGCCAGCGCATCCAGTTTTTTCTTGTTCAATTATCGTCATAAAACATTTCCACGTGCTATTTATAACTTTATCAGACTGACGTTGAAGGTAACTGCCAGTTTAGCTCGCTCGCTTTCCTGTCATATCGGACGGCTCTTGACGCTTTGGACCAGCCACTCTTATAAAGTCAAATGTTCAAAGTTCATATTCGATCGTTGACAACTCAAACTCTGAGATTTACTCGTCATGGCTATTATATTGAGTCCGGACAGTTTTAGTTTTAGTTACAATGTTGAGTTTTGCGTTTCTTACAGAAATAACATCTTTTCCGTGTCATTTAACTTCACCCGCGTGGTGAAATAGAACCATATATTTATAATGTTTCCAACAGTCACAACCGCCTAGCTACGAGCTTGTTTTTGTCACAATGAAAACCTAGCGTTAAATCACTATATAGTTCAGCGGTTTCGCGAATCTTTCAATAAGAATGCCTGTCTCGAGTCAAGCAGTCAGGCTCGACCATGTCGTGGTACCTAATTTAATGCACATTTTTTCATGACTATAGAAAAGATTAACGGTGTTGAACGGCTCTAGAGCGGTGGTCGGCGTTTGAACCTCAGGCCGATATTACAATTTGTACCACTTCTTGCTGAAAAGTCAAAACCGGTGGTCGACCCGTCGACAACTTGCCCCTAGAGATCCTAGCTTCATTAAGATGCTGACATGACCTCCGCTCGGTTTAGATCACTTTTAAGAGAGGATTTAAGAATACTGAGCAAGTTTTTAGTATTGGGGCGGTTTGCTTGTTGTGAAGACGTCAGTAGACAACGCTGAATACTAGCGTTTACATTAACCTACTATGGCAAATCTTAACACGTGAGGATCTTAGAGTTAGACTGAAAGTTTAAAGATCTCATTTCAAAAATGACAAATTTTCAGTAAACTAAAGAGGATTTAGCTGTATTGACACTACAGTGACGCAGTTTTTTCGAGGTTTCTAAATTACACACATATAATTTGCATAAAGTAAAATATTGGAGCTTAACCAGCTGTAAGAGAAGTCCGATCTTTCACATTACGGTCACCGATTTCACTGGGATTTTGAATTTTCTTTAAAATGACCAATTAAACTATTATTTGGCCAACTTGTTTATGATTTAGGGAGCCAAGTCGTCGCGCAGCCCTAGCTCTCGAAATGTCTTACAATCATCCTTGCATGACCTTTACAGTTTACACGTGTGACCAGACCATTTAGTTTTACGCCTAAATTCTTAATTCCAATAAATCTCCCGTTTCAAAGAATGGGATAAAGTTATTTGCAATATATGTTAACATGAAAATATCATGTAAATATGTAATCGTAAATATGGCTATCATTTCTATCCAGTTCACCCTACAAACCTATAAAATCAGCTACGTAGCAGTATCCTTAATCAGCCTCGTCTAACATGTATGTTCAACGAATTATTTTCTTAAATTCGAAGTCATATGTCAATATGTGAAGCCAATGAAGTGCATCTTGTTATTTAAAGGTGCGGTATTTTGCTCAAATAGTATGTTGTTGCATTCTGTGAGCGGATGGCCCTGGCCCATAACTTATCACAGAACTGAAAGTGGTTTCCCTACCATCTTTTAGTTCTATAATGATAGTAATAGTAGTGAGAAGCCATTAATAGTCTTCGGCGTTTAATCATCATCTATCTATTCATGTAGGACCCGAAATATTGTGCGTCATTGCAACATGTTAGTGTTACGATAAGTATTCGACTATTCGCATTAAATGATTTACTTTTTTTGTATGATGTCTTACTCGTCCTATATCCGAGAATGCTCACCGTTTCAGTGGGCAAATCGCAGGAATTTTTAATGTTAGAGTACATCAACAGAAATAGAAATTGCGGTAAATGCTGCCTGTCAACATAAAACCATAAAATTATAATTATCTTACATTCTGAAACATATCTTTCATTTGTATGTAATCATTCCTTTCATTCTGGCAACCTTAAATTCTTAATCGATTTGTCGCAAAATTTCTGTAGATTCTTGATTTGTGAGTCACAGTACACTGAATTTATACCACGCCATGCTCGTAATTTGAGTTTTAGCTAATTTGATGCGTAGTTGCACTGCGACTCTAGGAAAAAGCCTGAAGTAACACTGAGACAGCTTGAAATATTGAGTTATTGCAAATACGCCAGCACACCAGCGCCCATGAATATTAAATATGTTTAGTTTTCTGCTTCAGTTTGTCGTTTAAAAGATGTAGTATCGTGGAGACTAAAAATAAGGATTAACGAAGAGAATTACTACTTCACTTACCTCGTTTTTCGATTAATTAGATCTGCTTTCACTTTTCTGTATGAGACTAGAAGAGCCTTTTAAAATTTCTGGCTGTCTTTTAATGATAAGATGATGTGACAATGAACTAGTTGCGAGATGACTGATTCCAGTTCAGGCGATATTTCTTATTTTTCCTAAAATGTTTCGTGAGGCCCTGACAGCCATCATGAGTTTGTTAGTTTGTTAGTTAGTTAGTTAGCTAGTTAGCTAGTTAGTTAGTTTGTTAGTTTGTTTGTTTGTTTGTTTGTTTGTTTGTTTGTTTTGTTTGTTTGTTTGTTTGTTGATTAACTGAACTGTAACTTTTTAACTACAAACGTTGCCCTTGCCAGTCAATTTTTCCTGCAATTCATTAGCATTCCTACCGTAAGTACTTGTTTATTCTTAGTTTGTTCTTAGAGAATTCATTAACTGGATAATGGATATTGATCTTATTACGATTTGTATTGTTGGCATCTGAACTTGTACGATATGATTACGATTCTTGTGCTTATGCTTGTGATGCATAATACATGCTATGCTATACACTCACATTGTAGTCAGTGAATCACTGTTAAATGTTTCCTTTTGGGTTAAATAAAAAATCGATAATTTTGTTATTTGTTTTTATTTCAATTTTCTCGATATTCTTCTATTAGAAAGGGTTCAGTTCTCTTTTAAACCGTAAGATGTTGTGTTGCTTGACCAGATTACTGCATACTGATTTTATGAATTACCATATTCCTTCAATCTCCCCCGTATACGGCACAAAGCTGTCGACCCTCCTCAACATTTGGTTTTCCATGTATGAATGATAATCCCACCCTACCCCAACCTTGACCCGGTTGTTTACCAAATGTCAACAGAACTATAGATCTCCACTAAACCCTACGAAACCCAGCATGATATCGTCCCACTCCTACGACTGCTGGCAGTTTTCTATTAGACCCATACTTGCACCCAAATACCCTACCCTAACCTTGACCCGGTTGTTTACCAAATTTCTACAGAACTATAATCCTCCACTAAACCCTACGAAACCCAGCATGATATCGTCCCACTCCTACGACGGTTGTCTCCGGCAGCTAAGTGATGAGGAGACCCCGGTCTCCCCTTCTCAGGACCCGCTGGAGAAGGCCGGTAAAGCTAAACTCCATTCTGTTGAGTCCCCTGCTGAGAGGAGGCTTAAAAGCGGTGCTATGACCCTGGGCCGGCTCCCTCAACCCAGCTTTAGGATCAATATCAAGGACAACTTTGTGTTTGACAGACCCAACTCTTTGTCAACGAACAGTTTAGATTACATTCCATCTCCCGCCAAACAGGTAATACTAAATTTTATTTTGTTCGACAATTTCTTGTGGAATATTAGTGTCCGTAGAGTGTCATGAATATGGTAAGTCTGCCTTTGCACGTTTGCAATACTGTCATGCGGAACTTCTTCCAAACCATACTGTCTATAAAATTCTAAGAACATGGTATAATTTGTCCGTGCGAGCCTCAGTCAATTGATCAAAGACCGTGGTTGATGCGAGGAGATTACTTCTATTGTATTTGTATTGAAGTATTTTGACAAAGAAATATCTTACGAGTGCACGTGCTTCGCCGATCTTTATTCTTGTCGAATACTACTATGTCTTACCATCTTGTAATAGTATCACTTGCCCTTAAGTCTTTAGTTAAGATCATATAAACCGTGCGTTTGAAAAGTTGTAAGTGATCCTTGGATCGCTACAATTCGCTTTATCAATCGAACAGTGGTCAACCTGGTACCATCATGTCCTCAAAGTCCGGAAGTTCCTTGCAGCTGTCTGACACACTGCTATTTGATGTTGAAGACGAGGAATATTTTCATCCTTCTGTTCCTCCTTCAAGGCATAGTGTGAGTGGTTTTGAATAGATGTAAATAATAGAAAATAAAAATTAAAAGCTTTTTTAAATTGCCTAATACCTCTTCTTTTTTACTGTTGTCTCCACATTTATTATTTTGTCTCTATATTGTCCTCAACATGAATCTCCAAACTCTGGTCTCTTATCAACATTCATAAGTATTAATTGTCACATTTAAGGTTATCACGTGCTAAGTCAATTATATACGCCAATTCAACAGCGTGCAGTGAGATTGTAACATTTATTACAAGAGGCGGGGCCGATTTCGATTACTACAGTATTGCACGAGATGAAGCCGAGTGCAATCTATCTACAATAATCGCTGGAGGGAAGCAAAGTGTGATCATTTGCAGTTACTGCAGTTACTGCTCGAGGCGAAGTCGAGTGCATTAACTGGTATGATCGCAATGGATAAACGCTCATAAATTTACATAATTATGGCAACATACAGATCAATCACTAAACCATTCGATTACACAAGAAATATTGAAATAATCTTATCTGAGGTTTGTTTTCGATCTTCCCCCTGTGTCACGTCTGTTTAGCTTGCTGGCAGGGCAATTTTAATCGTCAAATAAACCATTGTTATTGTTAACGATCCCAGTCAAACTTTAAAAATCGGTTTCATTTCATGTCATCCTTGCAGCCTTGCATATTTGTAATATTTCTAATTCTACCAATTACATGTCCTAATTGAGTTCCGGATTAAGATCATTAGCCTTGATATGTCATCAGATTATTGATTACTTTACTTGAAACTTGGAAAAAGAATTAGGCAGACTTTGGCCAAATAAGGACAACTTACACTTTGAGTGGAGTACCCGAGTACCTGTAAAAAGCCATATAAAAGCTATATATTCCAAATTACTGCAACAGTCAGATGTCGATCAGTGCCAGGAAAGAATTCGCTAAACAGTGCTGACAATCTTCGCCAACTTTTACAACAGTCACTAGTTCTATCTTCCAGCACGGCATGATCAGATGCAGCAGAGCGATCGACATGACTACTTAGTCGATCTCCCTTTCAATTCCTTCCGATATTAAGGAGTAAAATGTCCATCCTTCAGATTATCTAATATATTTGAGGAGACTTTGTTCGTAAAAATCAATCTCTTTCCGTCAGATCATTCACATTTAGGAAATAGCCCATGCTTGGACCACGAGGAACCACGATACGGAAATTCCAGAAAGCTGCTGAGTAGTTTAACAGATCAAGTTGTATTGCTCATGTTAATTGAAGCACTGACGCGGACTATTGTTCAAATTAATCCTAATGGATTGCCGTTAGGATGCGGTATTCAGATAGCTACACGAGGGAGGACCGTAGTGCCCGAAATTTTCGAATACCAAGGTGGTACGCGACAGCAGTGTCTCCACACACATATAACGTCCTGGGTATGGTTTCTGTTGCATTGCTCACAAGCATACAGGACCTGTCAGATTGGAGTATGCAGTCGGAAACCATCTTTTCCTTTGTTTGAATTGTACATAGATCCTTGCTGATATAACCGTCATTTTTTCTTAAGTTTGCTAACTGTATTCGTCCCTCGACTTGAAACCTAACTTCTTTGGACAAGAGAAGTACAAACCCTCAAAATGTCGACTAGACAACCAAAGAGACGAAGAACGACAGTGACTATGATGAGCATGGAGCTGGTGGGTCTGTCTTTATCACCGCTTAAGTCCATATTACATTCTTCCTTATTTTGTCTATATAAATCAACTTTCTCATTATAAAAGTAAAACTACTTCCTCATTTCTAATTTACCTCATTATAAAACTATTTCTTCATTATACATCTATTTCCTCATTATATATCAACCTCCTATCTCTGTTAAACGTCCAATCTTGGAGTCACTTTATTATTGGACTGAACTGAATTAAACATGGGGTCCTGAAATCTTTAATTTCATTTTATCATTGTTATAATATTTAAGTATTTGAAATAAATCCGTATCAAAATTTATTTATTCTTCTGAGGAAGAGTCAAAACTTTTTTATCATATATAGTTTACCACAGTAATTTTCCATTTTTTTTATTTTTTATGAGTCTTGCCAGAAGATATTCATGACGTGAATTATTGGAGTGTAAATCCAACTCTGAAAGTGCCAAAGTTTCTCGATTGACAGCAAAACTTCAGAGTTATATGGTTATCACTTATCTCGGATAAGTGATCCAAGTTTTTTTACAGGCAGCAGTTATATGATGTTATAGGTTATGTCTTTGTATATATCTGAAAAAATTTTCAGGCCTTCAATTTCTCAATATTTGCCGGGGGAGATACCCCTAATTGGGAGATTTATGATGCTATCTATCCGCTATTTGCAGGTCAAATATCACTCCATCACTTGACTGAAGAGTGTTGTTAACACTCGTTATCAGTAGACCGTACCAATGTGATATGTCACCGTCACTTTATAGATACCTATCTCACTTCGTCCTTTTATTTGTGAAGTCTCTTCAACAATCCCGCTTTGTCCTTTGTCGTCCAGTTCTACATAGTTGAATTTGTCCCGAATACTTAATCAGAATGGCGAGTTTGTCCATGGTTGATCTTATTGTCGTTGACCTAGACGAGGAGAGAATCCAAGTAAGGGGAAGGTTCAATTCTACTTTTAGGTTCTATCTGTTTCTCGTAGAATAATAAGATCATACGAGTTTTTGGCTTTTCACGTTTGGTCAACAATCGTTTCTGTTAGTGTTGTTTCAATGGACATTCCTGTTAGTGTTGTTTCAATGATTGTTCATAAGACTACATTTAATCTTTTTCACATTAAACAGATCTAATAATATGAACTTTTCGATTACGAATAAGGCTGCTATTTGGTGACTTCCTGATCAATTTCCTTAATACATTATTTTATAATGTTATCAGTATCAACCGATTGCGTTGCTGAATAAAATTTTATTCTCACGAATGCAGTAAGAGGGAATTAAGTTTTAATTTTTTTTGGATTGTAAGTGTTTGGGTTTTAAATTTATAAGGTTCGAATCACATCCATAGTTTTTGTCAATATTAAATGATATATACATCTCACCTGCATAATGTCTGGTGTTCTAATGTTGCAAACAAGTATAGTACCATGAGAAGTGTAAAACACTGAACCCGAATATCCCGGCCGAGTGAATAACCTGCAATGGGTTAACGCGCGATCGATTGATCGATCTTATGATCTAGATTCTTAAAAAGGGCAGCCTGAACCCCTTGATATTTTTCTTACCTATGTATATTATGTTGTAAGGGAAGAAGGAAAAACAATGGAATACCTTAAGGGCGGAAAATATTGCCTCTGATATTCTAATTATCTTAACTTAACTAACTGATTTAAGAATTTAAGTCTTAATTGAAATCGAACTGAAAAGTCTGATTATGTTATGAAAAAAAGAAAACTTACACGCCCCTTTACTTTGAAACGATGTCCGATGAAAAAAGATACCTAAAACAGGATCAGATCCTCGGCCCTCGCTCTATAATAGACATTTCATTGCAACGTCCAGCACGCATGTGCCCTGTAGTTACGAGCTCTTGATTCCATTACCCGACATACCCCAACATCACATTCACCGAGCAAGTCTGATGACATCATCACCCTGTATTAACATTAAAAACTAATTACACACAACTCCCACTCTCCCAGGCTTTCTTTCTCACTCAGTCTCTCCTGCGAGTGTTTGTGTTACGTGTAAGGTATCCCTCCCTGTGTAACAGTTCCATGTTGATGTTTTTGTATTTCTCCTTTCCCGCTTTCTTCCCGTCTCGGATACACCAGCTAATTAGGACAATTGCTTAACACTCAACACTCTCTCTGAAATCCTATCGGGACGCAATATGCATGCTCTTCTTCGTCTGTCGTGTACACTGTATATATAATCAGAAACGAGACCGAAATTTTTGAGTTTTTCTACAACGCGATACTTGACTGCTAAATCTACATTCCATCAAATATTTTGTTAGGAGCCACCGCCTAGCGTAATGTTGAGTGTTGTTCGATGTTGTACACTTTGCTAATTTTTAAATTCACCGATCACAATCATTAGTCCTGGACACGCCGCACAACAATGGACGCCACTTTAGAGTGCTGAAATCCTGACAAAAATTCCACACGTGCATAGCTAGATTCCACACGTGCATAGCTAGATTCCACACGTGCACGTAGATACCACACGTGCAGACAACCATGTCTGGATACCCCGATGCTGAAATCTCTGGATCTGGTACTAAGAGGAATTCCCTCCCTCACATTCTTCTAACGAGAACAGAGTCAGATTTAACCATGAACCCCACCACAACTCCTCAACAACAACAGGATCTACCTCTTGCTGCAATTGAACCGGACGGTTTGAGCGAGACAGATTTTCCAAGTTCCTCCGACGAGGACAATGCCGATAAAGACACTATGACGTCATCGCTGATACAACCTGACTTATCGGACGAGGAGGCTGCATTGAAGGAGTTGGACCTAGCTCTGGGAGACGGACACGAAACTCTCCGAATAGATTCTCTGGATATTGACATCCTCACCAACCATACCTTCAAGAGGGCAGAGAGCGGGTCCAACAGTCCTCTTATGAGCGCCCTTAAAAACAGCTTTTCTAAGGTTTTTGACATTTCTTTCTCTCTTATATATTTTACATTTTTAGCTTAAACTGAAATCATCCAGCCAGTTTCCGAGTACTCGTAAGGGAATAGGGCCAAAACAAGTCTACTAAAGTAAACGGTTATTTGCAGCAGTGAGGTTCCTCCCCAAGAGTACACTTTCTAAACTTAACACATATTGATACTAAATCAGCTCCGGCCTCTGGGATTAGAAAATTTCCCTGAACTTGCGTCTTGCTATATTATGAATCCTTATTAAATTTACCTGTAATCTCATGCTGAAAATAATTTAATTCCAGACATACATAACAGTTTTCGGCAGTTTTATCTGCAGATAATTTCTATCTTAGAGCAGCATCTTATTAAAACAAAAATATCCGAATTCAAAACTACTCAAGTTTTCAAGCACAGCTGACATCACTAGTTTATTCTCCAAACTTGTCAGGTGCCAGTTCGGTAATCAAAAGTAACATCATTATATCGCAAAATCTACCAACAAATGTTTAACCCTCATTTTGTCCTCTGAAACTTGTCAACACCCTTACTATAGCTTAAGACTAGATTTTCTTTTCTCTTTGACTTGGCGATATCTGTAGCTATAAGCCCGATTGTCGGCTATACGTCTCGGTTTACAATCTACATGTTTAGATTATACCACGATAAGGATTTAACAGGTTTTATATTTATAATGGATGAGGAGACCTATGAAAAAATAAGAAAATTTTGCTGGAAAATAAATTGCCTAAAGTTCAAAACAGCGACATATTAATTGTGAATTTTATGTCAAGTCGAACTAATGCAGTATGCATCTATACTATATATATAGAGAAATGATCACCCCCATACCATACTTATCAAATTTTTCGTACCTCTTCAAAAATCAAACTAGGATTCATTCATGAATAGGCTAACATGCCCCTTACTGCAGTAAGAGGCATGTTAGCCTATGCTGCATGAAACCCTGATCGTAACTAGAAATACAATCTTGACTTCAAAATTAAGCCACGTTTCATCATTAGGCGGGAAACATCACTCTTCTGGCCTTTCACCAGTTGTCAGTCCGTACTTTCTATGCATTTATGAACACCTAAGATTATTCATACATTCATAATAAACTACTCAGTATCATACTTTGCTTTCGGTGGTTATCTATAACCCAATTGCTTCTGTCGAAGTCTGAGTTTTATAATGACTTAATACCAAAATCATTACGCTTTTAACTCTGTTCTTTTCAGCAATCGTCCGTGGCTAACCAGATGAAGAAGTTGATATCAAAAGGGAGTCTTCTCAGTAACAACGATGACAGTAGGGATAAGGTGAGATGCTGCTAGATCATTGCCGATTCTTTACCGTGATTTATAGTTGTTATATGTCGGGTGTTTTCTGGAGCTATCATTTTTTCCGTGATATTTTCCGGTATTTACAATTTACCAAATTATGAAGGGTAGATACACTTGTAGTAGAATAAGCAAAACCCATGCGAAAACAGTATGGTCAAAACAATTTGAACCCCTCGCTGGCCTTAATCTTGTATTTGATCCTTAAGCTCCTAGATTTGGCCGGTACATTTTAGCTGCAAGACTGTTGGATACCTCCAAGTAAAATGAGCGTTTAATTACTTTAATGAGAAAGTAAAGCACCGTTAATTTATGTGACCTTTTTGCAGATTAATCGCTGATTTTACTTTGCTCGGCCTGTGTGATGCAGACTTAGATTAACACTCGAATTAGTTAGTTCAATTTCCGGTATATTTCTAGTTAGCTGCAGTGTCGGATATTGCATCCCCCTTTCAGCAATAACAGCAGTCTTGTGCGAGGAAGTGTCTATTTGCTTTTAATCGTCTGCCTCATAATTGTACTGTAGAGCTGAAAATGAAAGAAGTTTCGGCAACCACAGCACACCAATTAAGTTAATTACAATATATACTCTCTGATTTTTCAAAAAATTGCATGTGCGATAGATTCTTTGTTCTCAGTTTTATTGATAATTAGCGTTGCTACCGTTTCGTCGCAAAAAAGGAACTCCCCCATTAACGAAAACTCTTTTCTATTACCACTTTGTGTCGAAAATCATTATTTCTTATTGGTGTTTGCTCTTTTGGTCGCCTTTCTATTTCAATTGGTAGTCATAAATCAAATGTTTAAATATTATTTTCCACTTTTCATTGTTTCGATGAAAGTGAGAAATGGGTATTTTACCCTTTTTACGTGGTGTGCCACGTCAACAGTTTTTATTCAAAACCGTTTGACCTCCAAAATCCAAATCAACGATCTCATCAATTAGCAGAGAGTCGTGATCAAATATGGAGCTTAAAATTTGATCATTTTAATGATTGTGCTGAACATAAAGCTGAATGGTTCCTGGTGTATCGAAAGGGTTTCGTTATCAAGCAGTAAATTAAGTTCCGTCCCAAAGGTTACCTGCGACCCAAATTTACAATTGACCCAATCAGTCAACCATTCTCGTCGTTTATTAACATGGCAGTGTTAGTTCTACTACAGATAGACATCTTCTTGTCGTTGGCAACACAAAAGAAGTCCCCTTTCTCATTCTGATTTGGATACGTCACCAAGATTTTATAACTTCTATTTTTAGCGGTATCCAATAAACGTGTGTCTCACTCTAAGCTCACACAACACAGCTTGATCTAACTGCTGTTAACAGTTGCCTGCCTTACACTGCCTGGTGTATATAGCTTCCTGTATATAGCACGTTCTACACCCTTCTGAATTAGGATACATTCTCACTTCGACAAACGCTCCTTGTTTTTCGTTCTTGTACAGCGAATGTCCGGTTTCCTGAACGTATATCGCTTGTTAATCTTGTAAAGATGCTGAAGGAGGTAACCATGGCAACAGCTGATTGTTGGCGTGCCTAATAAATTCATCCCGAACAAGCCCTCTAAGAGATGGAGCGGAAGGTTGTTAACAACCTACAGAGGATGCACACTGCCCTGAAGGGCTCATTCCAGAACCTGGTTGCTCTGAGTCCGACTACCCAGGAAACCAGAACGGAGGTTAGACCGTGTTGTCATGGTGATTGTTTGTCTTTAACTCATCCCTTTGATGTTGACTCAATAGTCTAGTAAACTTCTTCACCTTCTTTTTCAGCCGAAACCTATCAACACTGCATGAAGTGTGCTCTGATTTTACTGTTTTTGTCATCATGAAAGATCGCGTCACTTACCAAGCCTGTCTGAACAGAGACTGACTCTCGTGATCTGTTCTAGTTCCAAAACAATTGTCTGTGTCTGCTGCAAGCAATTCCGACTTTTGTTCAACCCATCATTGCATGTGTTTCGTGTGTGGTATTTAGCTGAATTTCAGAGATTTCACCAGTTAAAAATCCTGATCAAGCCCGCCGTACACATTGTAGCGCTCAATGGTCCTATGACACATTCCTCACCTATCCGTACTGTCAAATATTTCCACCTCTCTTCTGAAGACTGTATAACTTTACTCTGTCACCCCCATCAGCCGGCAGTACATTCGCACGTATTTTGACTCAAATTATCTTTGATTAGATTGAATATACGCGGCTGCGAATTCATGACCCATTGAAGTGTATCAAGGGTGATTTCTCCCATAATCTTCTTTGTGGCACACAAAGTAAAGCAACTCAGTTTATTACACTAGTTGATCCTTCCTCCTCGCAAATCTTCTGACCACGTTCCAGCTACATATCGGCCACCTCCCTGCCCTTCACGTTGTAGCCGGTATTTGACATATATCTAGTCACGCTCGCCACCTCACTGCGTGATTCTCACTCGTCGTACATTTGTCAGAGACATTCCTCTATCTGGGGGAATTGTAACATCAGTATTGTTGAGGAACTGTTTGCCACGCAGTCAGTCCGTCTAATTTACCGTCTTATTAACCGTCTTATTTACCATCTTATTAACCGTCTAATTTACCGTCCGATTTACCGTCCGATTTACCGTCCGATTTACCGTCTAGTTTTCTAGACCTAGTGGTTTTTTGTGCTCTAGTGGTACTGGTAGTGTAGATGGAGAAGAGTCGGATGCTGTCTGGATGGAGACGGGTCCAAGTCGTCATATCCTCGCTTCAGAACATCACTGGTTCCGGGAAGGGAGACGATTTCGAGTACAGGGTGGGTTTACCTACTGGTGCCGGAATTTTGATATTTTCTTCATTTGTTTCCAATACATGTATTGGAAACAAATGAAGACTATTGTATTTGAGTTACTTTGAAATGAGTGGCTTTCCATTGCATTAACAGTTTAATGCATAAGCCATTAGGGATGTTTATTGTTGAGCAATGAGCATCGCGTAAACATACTATAGGCATACTATAGGCTTATAAGCATTGTAACTTTCACAACAATTTAAAGTCTGAAAGTAGCCTTTTTGTTATTTTCATTGGAGCAATATACAATTTACATACCGTTACAGTGCACTCATATTCACTGCAAATAGCATTGCTCAAAGACAATTATCAATTTAGCACGCGGCAAAGCATCCAGACAGTTTCGCATAACCACGCTTCTCTCGACCAATTATATTTCAATTTTTTAATCTACTTTTAATTGTAAAACTGGCTAGAAACAAAAACTGAGCTACATAACCCAACGCCTAGAACTCCTCTCAGCTCATACACAAAAACCATTTTTTCACTACACGTATATTTCTGTTTGTTTTTCTGCTAAAACTCCGCTCGGTTCATCTTCAAGATGAAGATAGAGCTACTTTCGGTAAGTCAATTACAGTTCATTTTTGCCTGAAGCATCTCTAACCAAATACCCTTTAACTTTGTTCCAGCGTGTTGACAGAATCTCGAGCGAGATTTACAAGTTATTGGAGGGATGTGAGACCCGCCACCGCTCCTTAAACGACCGCTATAATAACTCTCTTGGCGGTTTTTTCCCCGCTAAAGTTAACCGTACCTTTAGTTAAGTTTAGTTGTCCTGTCTGAAGGCATAATAAAGCTAGACCTTGGGAGAACGCCTCGCTGATGACCAGGTTGTTCTCCAAAAGCAGAGTAAGCTATCTTCAATCTTGTCAGTTTGATAAAGCTGGACACAGATACGCAGATGGTTTAACTGTTGACTTGTTAGTCTGGATCTGACAGTCAGACAGTCTGGCGTTGCTCCGTCAGCTACATTCCAATCTTAACCGACTCTTTTAAGCTGGTTTTCTGTTTTGTCAAACCAAAACATTTGGAGACTGAAGGAAGAGAACTTGGTAATAATTTCTGGGACATCAAACTTCTTTAAAGTCTCGGGAAAAAATTTTTGTCGGTTGATGTAAAAAGTTTAGAGCAAATTCTGCTCATATGACTCATTTAACCTACTATAAATGACCTTGTCCTTTCAGTCGTCGTCCAATGCAGCCCCAACGACGGTGGGGGACAAGTTCCTGGTCCAAGTCCGTGACGGTAACATGGAGCAGATCAGGAAGACCTTGGACCAGAACCCCGAGGTGATCAACTTCTCCAACTCTTACGGAGTCACCGGTCAGTACAGTGACTTGTAGATACGTCTCTATTTTCAAATATTTGATCCTCTAGCTCTCTGGAAAGCTAGATGGTCCTGTTATCGGCATAACTTCAAAGTAACTTACTCTAGGCACTGCCTCCCCGCATAGAAATATTTTGGATCAGAAAATTTCCGGTATTCGCCATATTTGGCATGATAAGCATGGGCTACACCATGATATAGCCTCTTAAAAGTTATCGTGGGGATGTGATGGACCTCCATGGTTCGACCTCATACACGGCACTTAGTCTGCACGATCATGACTAGAACTAATGATTTAACTTTTAGATGAACTAAAATATGAATTACCTCATGTTGAAACGAAGCCAGTAAATGTCACACTCAAGGCTCGCTAAAGTATGTTACTTTATACGAAATTACTGTCTCCGTCAAAAAAACTGCTATTTCACTGACTTACGACAAGTTTATTCAACAACAGAAATATTGTGATGAAATGCAGATGATTAATTGTAAACAAAATATATCTACTTTATTATACCGAGTTGATGATCAACTTTTTACTTACAACATCAGAATGACAATACTGACTGACACATCTCTCTTCAGCACTGATGTTGGCAGTTGAGAAGGAAAACAATGACCTGGTTCGTTTCCTGATAGAACGAGAGGCGGATGTGAACGCTATCAGCAAGAATTTCCAGAAGGAAACTTCCTTGTCCAGAGCTGCCAAAGCTCAGAATAAGGAGCTCGTCCGAGTCCTTGTAGAGAAGGGAGCTGAGATTCAGGTTAGCTGACGTCATCATTTAGGTATTTTACTGGCGTTATCTAGGTATTTTACTGGCGTTATCAAGGTATTTTACTGGCGTTATCAAGGTATAGATAACTGGCGTTATCTAGGTATAGATTACTGGCATTATTTATGTAGATTACTGGCATTATTTATGTAGATTACTGGCATTATTTATGTAGATTACTGGCATTATCTATGTAGATTACTATCATTTAGGTAGATAAGTACATAGTATCATCTGGCTTTATTACTGGCAGAATCGATAATTCTCGATCTCTGGCAGAAACCGATTGTATATGTAGCTAGTCAGATTGGTGTAAATAATTGGCAAGAAATTTACGGCACAACTCGGCTGTCGTGACTCGTATATCGACACAATTTTGCTATATTCTTGTCAAGTCTCGACCAGAAGCTAAGGGCGAAAATTGGCCAGACATACCTAGCAAAACTCAACAAAAACTTCTGGTGACTGAAATACGTTATAAAATCGGCCTTCGGACGTGGTTCCTATTTTCATCGGTAAAATCGATCGACTTGGAAATCAGGCTAGCTTTCTGTCTCAATCCGGCTGGATTCCTGTCGCAGGACAGCCGGAATGTTTGGCTGAAGGGGAGACATGTTGCAGCCAGGTTTTACAGACAACAATCAGGCTAATAAGAACGGCAGATTGTTCTGGTATTTCTATGAGTCTGGCCGATTCTCCCGAGCTTTAAAGTGATTCCTTTTGTATTGATGAAGCACCCCTAGTGTTGTAATTTTATGATAAACGTTGCTCTTCATAACCCTCTGGTATCGTTATTCGTTAACTGCATTCTCCATTGTCCAAACAATGATAAGATTCTAGAGGCAACTCAAAGGTGAAATCGTATTTACTATTTGACTAATCGTGCAAGGAAGCAATCGTTAATTTCACATCTTTTCAGCAAGCGCTGAATTGCATTTGCAACCCCCAAATAGGCAACGATTGGGTCAACGATGAGAAAGCGTTTTCATTAACAGGTATAACTTAGGCAAAAGGGTCATATAGTTTGGTGAGTGGGGCAATTGGCGCCATTGGCGCCAATGGATCCACTCAATGGATCAAATGGATGT
>JH154988.1:523364-535280 GCA_000226015.1 Mnemiopsis leidyi | reverse complement strand
GATCGTCTGCCCACAGCAAGTGTGTCACTTCAACTGCGTTCAAGACAGGAACCTCGACATCTTTAAGTGAGTTGAGATCTTCTGACAGCTGGTGGACGAAGCATTTAAACAGCTCAGGGGACATGGGGTGTCCCTGCTCAGTGCCACACAACACATCTATCTTGTCCGATAGTTTGTCGAGGAGTTTTATTTTAGCTTTAGAGTGGGTATACATGTACTCCATACAGTCGAAGTACCGACCTTTAATGTCCATTTTCCAAAGTTTGTAAAGAAGTGCTTCTCTGCAAACGGTATCGAATGCCTTGGCATAGTCGACAAAGCATGAGAACAGCCAGGGTTTATGTGATGTAACATATTTCTCAATGGCAGTTGATAGCGTGAGTATATGATCGGATGTCTGCGCCTCCTTACAAAAACCGAGTTGGTTTGGTGTATCTGGGTTGGTCTGCGCTCTGAATTTAATTAGGCGCTGCAGCAGAATTCCAGCGAAAAGTTTCCCAAGATTGCTAGCCACGGCGATCGCCCTGTAGTTGTTAGGATCATAGATACTGCCCTTCTTGTGGAGAGGTGTAACTACAGACGTGCTCCTATATAGCTAAAATACTATTAAGCTGAAACCGAATTTAAACCTAAATTTTTATCTAGCTAAATGGCGTGCGATCCCCATATTTTAGCTAAAACACTATTTAGTTTTTAAGCTAAAAGAGTGGGTATCATTGGAGATGATAAGGAACCTGACCAGGCCACTTTTGTAGTCGTAATCTTTGTTATAATACTCATAAATCACGTGTCACATGACCTGCTACGTATAGCGTGATCGTTTATAGATCACTGTTCATTGTGTTGAGAGCTCATCATATTCAAAAGATGAAGGTAACGAAGGAAACGAAGGTAACGAAGGTAACGAAGGATTTTTCATTAAAGCGTTAATTTTCATTTACAGTAAAGTCTAACAACTATACATGCTCAAGGTCTCAGGTCGGAAGGTTCATACCACCTTGCTAGGGCTATAACCCAGCATATGTTTTCCCTACTTCCTTACCTCAGTCTTTGTTGCCATAGAGAAAGCCACGTGCAGTGCCCGGTAGCCTGGGTGATGTGATAAACAAAGCAATGCAATCCGCAAAGTAGGCCACGTCCTCCTTTTCCCCGCCTTGCAGTTTGATAACTAGATAACTTATAGGTTCCGACCCCTGCAGGGCCCCTTGAGCAAAATAAAAGTGCAATGGATAACGTCCTCTCCAATCATGTGTATCACATGCGATCAGATTGAGTTAAATGGTGCGCGATTGGCAGCATTTGCCTATGTAGTGCGGGAATCATGCACAACTGGAGCAAATATGCGAAATCAAACGAAGTATCAAAGGCAAATTGTGCCAGATCAGGATTCTAAATCTACCAAGATCCAAAATTAATTCCGGTTGTTACAAGGGCACTATATTAAATTAAACTAAGCTCGTGTAGTGCTTGTAAACAAATTGAAGATTGTGCATTGGGCACAATACTACTAAAACATTAAAACCACTTGCTCCTTAGGAATAACGCGGTTTTGTAGTTGCCATACTGTTTACATTTCAAAATTCGGCAAACGGGTCATATAATTTGGTGAGTGGGGCGATTGGCGCCATTGGCGCCAATGGATCCACTCAATGGATCAAATGGATGTTCCAATGGCGCCAATGGCGATGAGGTCAGTGGTGCCAATGGTGGTCACAATCGCCATTGGCGCCAATGGATGTGTTCCATTGGCGACAATGGCGATCGCCATTGGCGACCATTGGCGCCATAATAATGGATCCATTGGAGCCACTCGATGGCGATACCTTTTTCTCGATCGCCACTCAGAGTGAATGGATCATTTGGAATTCCAATGGCGACAATGATTCCAATGGCGACAATGGTTCCAATGGCGACAATGGTACCGACAATGGCGACAATGGTACCAATGGCCAATGGCGACAATGGCGACAATGGCGACAATGGCGACAATGGTACCAATGACGAAAATGGCGACAATGGTACCAATGACGAAAATTGTAGAAACAATTGCGACAATGTTACCAATGGCGACAATGGCAACAATGGCTACAATGGCTACAATGGCACCAATGGCGACAATCAGGAAATAAGTCTACCGACGGTGGTGCCAATGGTGACAGTGGCACCAATGGCGACTGCAGTGGTGCCAATGGCGACAATGGTGACTATGGCGCCAATGGCGACAATGTCACCAATGGTGACTATGGCGCCAATGGCGACAATGGCACCAATGGTGACTATGGCGCCAATGGTTACGAGATTATATCCGTCTACCGTTTTAACGTCTACCGTAGTACCGTTCAGCTTTGAGGGTATCACTGCGACAACCATTGGCGCCACTGTCATTAACGCCGACAAATCGGTGTATTTCCTGATGAGTGTCGTTGTCGCCATTGATGCCACTGTCATTATTGGCGCCACTTTCGTCAATGCCGGTAAAACGGCATAATTATGACATGGTTATCTCCATTGTCGCCATTATCGCCATTGGCGCCATAGTCACCATTGGTGCCATTGTCGCCATTGGCGCCATAGTCACCATTGGTGACATTGTCGCCATTGGCGCCATAGTCACCATTGGTACCATTGTCGCCATTGGCACCACTGCAGTCGCCATTGGTGCCACTGTCACCATTGGCACCACCGTCGGTAGACTTATTTCCTGATTGTCGCCATTGGTGCCATTATTGCCATTGTAGCCATCCACTGTTGCCACTGTTGCCATTGGTAACATTGTCGCAATTGTTTCTACAATTGTCGTCATTGGTACCATTGTCGTCATTGGTACCATTGTCGCCATTGTCGCCATTGTCGGTACCAATGTCGCCATTGTCGGTACCATTGTCGCCATTGGAACCATTGTCGCCATTGGAATCATTGTCGCCATTGGAATTCCAAATGATCCATTCACTCTGAGTGGCGATCGAGAAAAAGGTATCGCCATCGAGTGGCTCCAATGGATCCATTATAATGGCGCCAATGGTCGCCAATGGCGATCGCCATTGTCGCCAATGGAACACATCCATTGGCGCCAATGGCGATGTGACCACCATTGGCACCACTGACCTCATCGCCATTGGCGCCATTGGAACATCCATTTGATCCATTGAGTGGATCCATTGGCGCCAATGGCGCCAATTGCCCCACTCACCAAATTATATGACCCTTTTGCCTAACTTAGTATAACAAATTCAAACTTTTTAAATATATATACTGAATTTTTTTATTTGGTTGAGACTACAATTAATGTTTCTTTAACAAATTTCAACTTCTTGTGAGTTTCGACTGACCCTACACATTATTCAGGTGTAAAGATGTTGGTCTCCCCTCCGATTCTAGCGGCGACCAGAGAGCCCATCTTAACAGCGTTCAGCGTCAGCAACAAACTTTACATCCTTGCAAAACGTCGTGAAGAGTACAGGGACATTTACAGCTCCTTAGCCCAAGAGGTATTTATGTGTGTTTCATTTTTTGGGTGAGGATTTTTCGTTACCCTGGTCTAGCGTTTGTGTTGCAGATTGTTAGCAAATTAGTCATTGAAACTTGGATGATCTTTCATTTCACGGTACCGAATATGAAAAGGTAACTAAATCAGCTGTAAATATCAGCTACAACAGTAAACATCAGCTACATATATTCTCAGTGTGAGTCCTTCGCATACAGCTTCCTGGACCAATGTGAGAACTTGTGGGAGGCGAGACGACTACTCTCCAAAGAAATGAAAATAATAGACAAAGCTATCAGCTCCTCGTTAGTAAAATATTCTCCTGTACTTATCTCGTCTACACTCAACTGTTGAGTTAGCAGGTATTTTCTTTTCAATATGATATTAATTGATAAACTCTGCACCATTCTTATTGAATAATCGCTAAACTTTGTCTTATTCCATCCAGGAAAAAAGAATTTGTAGCACATCCATTTGTCCAGAGTCTTTTGAAAGAGCAAAACTTCGGGAAGTTCATGAACACCTCAATTTGGAACCGAATATCTCTGTTCTTTTACTGGTGGTTTTCTGTTTTGATATTTCCTTTCTACGGAGTTCAATACCTCCTCAAAGATCCCCGACAACGAAAGTTAAGGTATTCCGATTTGGGTGAATACATCGACTTCATGGGAACTCCTGTGTTGTGTTTGATAGCGGACACAATCAGTTTCATCCTCTGTTTCGGTTTTCTCCTAGCTATCTGCCTACAGGAAGAACTGCCGGTCAGGTCTACTCAGTACGAAATGTTTTACGAGTACATTTTGTGGTCCTGTATCGTCGGACAGATTTACACCGAGTTTATCCAACTGCGGAAGCTCGGCTGGAAGAATTACGTCACCCACTTCTGGAACCAAATTGACATATTGATTATTTTCATCCTATTTGGCACTGCCGGACTTAGAATCGCAACGTTATACAACATAGATTCATTGCCACTTGTAGATGGTGAAAGAGACTTTACTGGTGCAGATCAGATAAAAAGTCAACAAAGTGTTGCATGGGTCATGTACGGTGTTCTCGGTTTCCTTCAAACTATCAAATTCTTGAGCTTAACAGACTCTAATAATGTGTTGGGACCGTTACAGTTAGCAATGAAGTCCATGATAGGTGACCTCATGCAGATTATGTTACTACTTCTTACCATTTTGGTCGGTTTTTCCGTCACGATCATGGTTTTGATGAAACAAATTCCTGAATTGTATAAAGGTAAAGAAGTTCCACCTAACTTTCAAGACCTCCTAAGTACAATAGCCACACTCCTGTGGGCATTATTCGGCTTTATCGACTTCATAGAAGAAATGAGGAGGAATGAGGGAGACATGCTCGGTGTTTACGTTGCGTTTTATGTCATATTTGCAGGTTAGAACTACCTTTTATTTCATAATAATTAATTAAAATTTATGGAAGTAAAAGTATGTAATCTAGTCTTGTGAGCTGGTGTTTAAAACGATCATCGGACTAACGATTAACCGATAAAAGTTCTGTTTGACTCATTAATCTTTCATTATGGAAATAGGGGTGTCTAATTATATATTGTGACTTTTTCTCTCCTCAGCGTACCTATTCATGAGTGCTGTTCTTCTCCTCAACATGCTGATTGCCATGCTCACAACCACATTCGAACGTATTCAACATCAGTCGGATGTGGAATGGAAGTTCGCCAGAGCACTCATGTTCAGAGGCTACATGGGTGGACAGTCCTACCCTGCACCCTTTAATCTGCTCTGTCACATGACCATTATTATCTTCTCTCGGATATTCAGGTCAGTTATATTGATACGAGTAATCACCTAGCTTTTATCTTTCCTCTGGAAATCTATTTCAAGAATCCGTTTAATCAATTTTCTCTTTCTAGCGGAGTCTCTGGCTTGTATTCCCAATTCCTTCTGCTTCCTCCCATTCATTAATAATAGGGCGCTGGCAAGCGCCCGCGCGGCAGTGTCCCGAGGGCCCGAATTCCGAAACTGAAAGGCCTTGCGTTGGGACCTTGGTCTTGGTGCTCTGCAACAATCAGAGGGGACCGTAAAGAGAACCACGCAGCGCCTGGTAATAAGGGCCCGGGCGTTCGACCCTCACTATTCATTATCGATGGGCTTTCATTTAGATCAGTTCACTTAGTCAAGAACTATTCCCTCTTCAAGTCTTCAATCTAGTGATCACAAACCACGCCTCCACTAACATTCATCTCATGTCAGGTGTTCTAACAAACCGTTACTGGGCGAAGTGAGGTACAGTGACAAAGTGGACCAGTACCGTGAAAAACTTATCAAGGATCTCAGAAAGAGGTAAGTTCTGTGACAAATAACGGGTTGATATTGATTCCTGGGTTGTTGCCGTGAATTCCGCTGTTTTTCATATCGTACACATCAGGCATTGAAAAGGTTCAATTGTATTGTTCAGCTGGGTTTGCGTGAGCGTCCCGATAAAATTGCTAGAAATGTAACATTTGACAATATCCAACTATCTTCATTGTTCATCGTATTTATAGCCAGCTCTCTGGCCGCTCCCTTAAAATCCCTGTTTTGATTAGATATTACACTGGAAAGAGTGGGGTAGTCGGTGAAATTAACTATTCCGTATCAACGATAAAAAAGAGACAACCATACCTAGGAACTTATTCATGACGTGAGGAAAACAGAGCAACCGATAATGTTATGATGATTTAGTGTGCATCTCTTGTGCTTTTGATAAAAGTGCGCATTGTAGTGAAAACTTACCTGAAATATTCTGTGGTCGTACTTTGTTCTTATTTCTTTGCATGGGCATTGGGATTAGCTGCGGGTACCATGCCAATATCTTTTAGTCTTGCTTTTAGGCCAATTGTACTGGATATGCCATCCCAAATATAATAACTGTCTGAACTTGAAGTTTATTTAATGTTTCATTGTTGTTATCTTTAGTTATCACTTATCTTTGGTCATGTCGTGATTTTTTCCTTATACATAGTTATATAAGTATTTATTTCTGATTGCTCATCATTTAGATTTAGCCTGCATTTTATTTTTGTAGCCTCGCGTAAAGAGTTTTTAACTAGCATGCGTAGCCCTTGTTTCTTCGACTTCAGCACAAAAAATGAATAATCAAACTGAAAGACTGTCGTTACAACCCCACTAATTTACAAAAAATGATAATACAAGTTAAGACGACTAACTTGGTTTTAACCATTTCAGATATTACGTAGGTAAAAACATGGCCGTCGGCAAGAAAGTAGGCGGTCTGATAGATCAGTACAACAACATGCTGTCAGGTAAATCTGGTGAGAGCAAACCAAGCCTCCCTAAACACGACAGGACGCTCTCCGCCTTGCAGGAGGGCGGAATGAGAAATCTGAACAAATCTGTCGGGAAATCTAAGATCTGAGACCTTGCAGGAGGGTGGAATGAGAAATCTGAATAAATCTGTCGGGAAAGCTAAGATCTGAGACCTCCAGCTGTAGTGTTTTAATTGTGGGGTCGACGTTTGACTGGCACTGTTTGTACAAGATAATTAATAAAAACTGATATCGAGATGAAGCAATATTAACGTTGACTTTTTCAATCATAATCTTCGTATTTTTTGTATCGTATTTTCTTTCAAATTCAATTTCGTCACTTAGTCAAATTTGAGATAAGAATGTTTTCAAAAGCTCAGTTAACTTGACCAGTATTTAACACTAACAGTAACTTTTGATGTAGCCTTTTGATTTGCCGAAAATTGTAAATAGAATTGTTGGCAATTGGCAGTGCTTGTAGATGTGCCAGTGCTTGTAGATGTGGTTCTGGTAGTGGTTCTTTGTATTTTCGACTCCTAAATCATCTTGCCAGAAGAGCTACGAAGAAATTGTAATTAATTATGTTATTCAACTTCAAGATTAAGTTTAATTTTATATTGTATCTTCTTTTATTAAATTCAGAAATGATTCTTAATTTTCGGTTTTCTAATTATGTACATATTATGGCACCACGGGTCCATGCCAATAGAAATCCGCAAATCCTCACCTTTTTCAATTACATCTTTTTTGCTAGTACCGAAGATAGACATCGGTGTATATAGTTTTACGGTATTATCACTCCATCTCAGGATTAGCTTTTAGTTATATATGCCGAATTGTTTAAGTATGTTGTAGGACTAATGCTGGTACTGATAGTGATAACAGGAGTAATGACATTCTGAATACTGCACCGCAGATCTTGAACGCGGTTTTCTGTTTCAACAACACAATAAGAAAGTAGTAATAGCAGCAGAACTAGTAACCGTGAACAACAATCAACATAGGACGTTTAAATGGGACCCATTGATAACGTACCTCGACAACGAATTTAGAGCCAGGCGCGGCGGCTATATAAGTACTGGTTTAGAAGCTTTTAGCTGTAAGAGTCAAGTAGGGGTACTTTCGCCATCACTTTGTAAGTCTAAGACTTTTGTCTCTCGTTGTGAACCTTTTTAAAAACGTGTAGCAATATAATAAAATACTTTGTTGTTTTTGTCCAAGCCCTGCTACCGCGAACTGCGAAGCGGTAGCCTCCGTGGCGCCTGGGGACCTCAGTCTTTTGATCGGAGGGAAACGTAGAAAGCGTTATCTGGGGACCTCAGGCTAATTGTTGCTTTGCAACGGAGGGAAACGTAGAGAGAGCCGCGCATCGTCCGGTAAAGATAGCGCCGCACAGCGCTTAACGGGCGATGCGCGTCTAGAATTTCTTTGGCGAGATTTATATATCCGTCTACCGTTCTGACGAAACGATTTAGCTGCGTGAGTCGGGTATCGCCGCGACAAGAATTTTGACGAGATTATATCCGTCTAACGTTCTTTAGCTGCTTGAGTCGGGTATCACCGCGACAACAAGAATTTTTCCGAAATTTCGCCAGGCCAGAAATGCGTGAGAGCGCGAGCGCGTGATGGCCGCGACAGTAGTTTATCAACCTACAACGTTAAAACTGTTGTCTCTCGTTAAAACGGTTGTCTACTCTAACCAGAGCCCTTTAAGTTTTCCTTCACTTAACCAGGCCCAGGTGCTTACGCCGCGCGCACAAGAAGGCTAAGGTTAGAGCAAAACCAGGTGCTTACGCACTCGATACGGTGGCGCGCGAAAGGGCTCTCGTTAGAGCAACCTTTTTAAAATAATGATGATAATAAGAGGCTAATTTTAAAGAACTCATAAAATTGAGAGCAACGCATGATGCCGCAAAAGATTCAGTAAGGGAAAGTTGTATATAAAAAGATAACTTTCTATACTCGCGTGACGATTCTGCTAGAAATAATAATTTTATCATAGACGAGCCTTCGCGCGCTCCGTTACCAATACGAAAATGTGGGACGGGCGAACTTAAAAGCGGTGTATATTTTCTTGCCTATGGGCTCTGCCCGTTTTGCCAATAGTAAATATTCCAAACATGGGACAAAGAGACTAAAACTTTTAAGAAAATTTTACCAACTAACATAAATTCAATTTGGACAATAATGCGTTGGAAGCAAATAAACGTATTTCTAAAAGCAAAAATACGAAAAAATACTATCTCGACAAAGCAATCGTCAATTTGGCACAGTGTGTCTAGTAACCAACATGATAAGTAACGTTGATTGGCGTAAAATACAAACATTTTTAACGAAAAATCAACAGGAGCAACTTTACACAAGTTGTTATTCAATTTAATCAAAAAGAAACAAAAACGATGATTCCACTCGTACACAATAACATAGACGTAGTGCTTACAAACTTGATCAGTTTTAGAAAAACAAATATTTACTCCTAGGAAAATGTACCTTACAGGAACCATACACTTTGGGAAACTTTAAAATACTAAATTTACTATTATATTAACTCCATGCTACTGCAAATTTAAAAGAAATAAATTTCATGACACCACTCTAATGACATAGCATAGTAAGTTTAGATATAAGGCTTTACATTAGTAAAAATAAAGAAAACAAGGCACATAAATTAACGTAAAAGAGCTGAATGCAAGTCTTCTGACTACCACTTTTTCCTATTCTGTTTAGGGGTATCCATCTTAAGAGTCTGGTTTTCCTCGTTCAAATTGACAAGTTTGTCGTTCATGGCACACAGGTGTTCGCTCATCAGCGCTATTTGCGCCTCGTACTTGTCCTTTGTCAGTGATAACTCCTCCTCCAATTGCTGTCTCGCTTTGTCGTTGTTACACATGTCTACAGCAAATTGGTTGTATTGTTTCTCCGCGACAAGGAGCCGCTTTTTCAGCCCAACACATTCGCGCTTGTTTAGTATACACTCTGACTCAGCTTTTTGGATCTGTAAAAAATGTGAGGTTCTCAGAGGTTATGTGAGATAATGTGATGAATATTTCAAGGGTTGACGATAAAAATACACCGTTAATAGAAAACACAAGTTTTGGAACACCAAGATCAAGTACACAGAAACAATCCTCAATGTATTACCGCTTCTATCAGACCATTAATCCTGTTTGTGTAATGTTGACGAATAGCTTCCTCCCTCAGCCCAGAATCGTCCCAGGGCAGCACAGTTTTAACGGAACTAGAACTGTCAGTCAGGTCAAGTAGAGTATCTACAGGAACATCACTTGAAGAAGGTGGGGTTGTCTTGTTGTTTTCCGCTTCTTTGAGTTGCTGGGAATATAGTACTGTATGATGCAATGTCTATGTACTGTGTACAGTATGGAATAGGAACTACAATCTATATGGAAAATTGTATTGATAACATTTGATGACATTTTATTGGGACATCTAGAATTGATCAAGCGGATTTCTTCTGAATTCTCGTACGCAGCACGTTTTCTTCTTCTAAGCAAGATGTGGGAGAATCACAGGTACACTATAACGAACATGAACCCAGGTCTACACAACTCATTGACTTAAATGAGGGGAGGGGGGAGGGGGGCGTAAAATGACCACGTTTGTTACCATTTGGCCTACATCCGGGTGTCCTGGTCAAAAGGCAAAAATTTCTTGACCAAGACCATGGCAATAATAGAAAATTTCTAGGGTCATGGTTAAGTTTTTGGACCATTGACCGTGGGGAAAATTCTAGGGTGTCATGGTCAAGGTCAGTGCCCAAAAAATTAGATTTGTGACCAGAAACCCCTTTTAATGAACGACGGTCTACGATCTAAGCTATCGGCAGGTTTCTAATAATATATTGCTATGTCACTGTTAGGCGATATCGAATTGAAATTTGAGACGTATTATGTAACACGATACTACAGTGCTAAGATGGTGCACTGATAGAACATTTAAATGATATGTACAAACTTTTAAAAACTGATTTCAGGAAAAACAGTCAGTGCCTAGTTTTTTTATTTGAACACATTAGACGGACACTTGCCTGGCATCAAACGAGCACTAGCTCAAAAAGTCGGGCTAAATAATGCTGCAATTTATCACAAAGTAATGCTTGCTTAAAGAAATTGAACATATCAACATATTGGCTGATAGTCTTTGTAAGGAGATAATTCTAGGGTCACACTTTCTAAGTCAAACTGTTACAAGAATCAGAACGAAGAGTAAAGAATCCTCACACATTCCATGAATCTCGATTCATTACAGTTCAACTATACGCACAAGACTAACTTACTTTTCTCGATTTCTCAAGAAGCTTCTGGTAAGGTGAAATGTTGACATAACCTTTAACAATTCAAGCAACAGAATTCTTGAAAAATTTTGATAATTTGCCAGATGTTCCTTTTGAAGGAGGAGATCGTTAAAAGATCTTGTATATTATTACCTTTTGTGTTTTGTCCAGTTTAATATTCAGGAGTTGCGCCTCTAACATCCAGTGTTCCTTGCCTTGCTCCAGTTTAGCTATCTTTTCTTTCGCTGCATTTAACTGAGGGTGGTTAAATTATTGCTTCTGTCGATGTTATGCAATATGCACATAATAAATTGAGCAATTTAAGATTCGGACATACAGTTTTTCATTTAAAAAAAGTAAATGTTTTTCTTGTTTGTTACAAATTTGCATCCAATGACCTTCAGTCTCATATCGCCAACTAGCCTCATTAGATAGAGTGTTGAGGAGACTTAAGTCGTTAGTTAGATCAGGAGATGGAGCTGGAGAAGGAGGAGGAGGGTTCAGAGGACTTACCTCATTAGTTAGATCAGGAGATGGAGCAGGAGAAGGAGGAGGAGGGTTTAGGACTCAGGAGACTAACCTCATTAGTTAGACCAGGAGATGGAGCAGGAGAAGGGGAGGAGGGTTTAGGACTCAGGAGACTTACCTCATTAGTTAGATCAGGAGATGGAGCAGGAAAAGGAGGAGGAGGGTTTAGGACTCAGAAGACTTACCTCATTAGTTAGATCAGGAGATGGAGCAGGAGAAGGAGGAGGAGGGTTTAGGACTCAGGAGACTTACCTCATTAGTTAGATCAGGAGATGGAGCAGGAGAAGGAAGAGGAGGGTTTAGGACTCAGGAGACTTACCTCAT
>JH154988.1:498408-518453 GCA_000226015.1 Mnemiopsis leidyi | reverse complement strand
CGACATTTTAGCTAGTAATACAGTGGGTTAGGTTTAGTTATCTAGGTCGGGCATGTCACCATGGCAACCTACTCCACATTTTAGCTAGTAATACAGTGGGTTAGTTTAAGTTAACTTGGTCGGGCATGTTAGTTTAGAAAACAATTGAGATGCTTTGTGTCCTCCAGCTATCGTACTAAATTAGGATTATATCCTTACTATCTATTATCTATATCTATCTACATTCTACCTTTTTATTTACTTACTGATAAGTGTCATTATAGGATATGCCGAGAAAAACCTATTATGGAATTTCAAATCTTTCAAATCTATTTTGAACTAAAGGTAAACGCATTTTAGCATAGGATAAAAATTATTATCAATGTATTAAACAAATATGGTATTTCAATTGATTAGAGGTCGTCTCTGTTGTACATTTTGAGAGGTAAACAAATAAAACCCAGACACATTCAACATAACATTATGACGTCTTGTCTGGTATGTAAAGTTATGCATGTTATAAGGACTCGACTAGGGTGATAAAATTGCGCATGGCTCATAGTATTCATTATTCAATTCCTCAACAGATTATTTAATTAACTATTCAACAAATTGAATACTATAATAATAAGCAATACACTCATTAGTCAATACATAACTTGTCAGGTAAGGGAACATATGAAATCTGTGCCAGGACTGGGCAATTATATCTGTATTTTAAAATCCCAATCTGCGAGGAGTCCTCGAGGGTGTCTGACTTTGTCCTGGGGTAGCGATAGTGCGTCGTGATGATGGAGGTGCGGATCTGCGCTCGCGCTCTGCTTCTAGTGCTTCCTCTGCTTCCGCTAGCTCTTGTTCCATTTGCTTGCGTCGCTCTGCAGCCTTAGCTTTGCCTTCTTCGATTGAGTGAACTGACTCTTTGATACTGAAAAATTTTAAAGAATTTGTAATTTTTCTGAAAAAACCAAATAAAATCTAGGAATATCTATTTTAGTCTCCTATCGTAACTACACTGGACCCGAAGAATTAAACAATGGTTAAATCAAGTTGTCCCGAAGAGACTTATACTCAAGATCTATATATATACATATATATATATATATATATGGTACATGACTAAGTTTATAGTAAGTTTATAGTACAAGTTTATAGTAAGTTTATAATAAAATCTAACTGTAAGTGTACCTGTACACTGTACCAGGATATAGTTTACTGACCTGTAAAACATAGGACCTAGCTCAGCGAGCCACTCTGCCTCCACGCTCGTTACACACTGCATAAACTCCTTGGAAGTCATGATGAGCTCGTGGTAGACCACGTAGTCGGAGCTGTAGCCCATGCCGTATAGCGCGGAGGTAGGGTGCAAGTGACAGGGCATACCGGTACGCGCGTTAACGTACTCTCCGATACCTGGGTAGTGGGTAAAGTTAGGACTTGTAGTAATATAGTACATTATCTGCACAATTTTCGGTTCCCACACGCGACTCTAATATGTTTAACAACTTAAATTGATCAGAATTCTGATACGAGAAATCTATTCGGACTGGTCTCATTGAGCAGAAATGAGGAACTAGGATGATAGTATGTAAGGCGTTCTGGAATGTGAGAATGTGATGTAAGAGAACATACTAGCTTGATTAAGTAAAAATAATGTACTTTACGATACTTGATTAAGTAAAAATAATGTACTACAAAATTTTACCCACCTTTTAGTCTAGCAGCTTGATGGAAGTAAGCACTACAAATACACTTCCTTACGATATCCCACTTATTCCCACAGGATGTAACTTCCAGCTTCTGTTTCTCCATTATCTCCAGCAACTGACTGTGAACTTCTCGGACTTTCTTCATTGCCTGTATCAGAAGTTGTATTTAGTTCTTCGAAATATCTTGTTTATTTGAACCTATAAAATCTTTCTGCTCAACAAGATCAATATCTCGATCTTGAAATAACAAAGTTGAACGAACAAGTAACAACGACTAATTATAGCCAGTAGCTACAACCTCATGAAAATTTCATTTTAAACTTAGCTAACATAGCTGACATAAACTACCAAGGATATATCTCACCTTGTAGTGAATGAAGTAGGTATTGCACCAAGTAGAGGAATACCCCTTGTTCTTCCACTGCTGGTAGACATGTAACAGAGACAAGTGATCACTTTCAGGAACCTGGAACTTTTCCCGCGCAGCGTCGCTCTCCTCCTCCCGTCCTTTGGGACGGTAGAAAATGGCGGGGACAGACAGCATGCTTACTATTACTAACACCTGAATGTTTGTGTACGGTTAACGTTTTTAAGGAGTTAAACTATTTGTACAATGGATGGAATCAAGACTGCAAGGATAACAAAGTTAACAGTTTTAAAACTTCAAAACTATTTTAATAGCTTCATGAACTGAAATAAAGAAAAATCCTAACAACAAACCTCCTCACTGCACCCCATCTCGCACGCCACCAGAACAAGTTTACTCATGGCAGGGTCCATGGGAAACTCCACCATCTGCCTCCCCAACACAGACAGATTACCGACGTTATCGAAGGCGCCAAGCACCCACAGTTGGTACATGCTGGTCAGAATGTTGTCTTGAGGGGGCGGGTCCATGAAGTGGAACGAGAGGAGATCGGACACGCCCAGGGACTTGAGGAGGAGCACTACTGTTGCCAGGTTGGTTCGTTGTATTTCGGGTACTGTAGTTGCTAGCAGCTGGCAGAGAGGTCCGGTTAAGGTTGGGTGAAGATATTGGGGAGTACGAATAAAACAAAGTTGTATGGTATTTTTCACTGACTGAAACTCACTGGATCTTAAAGTAAGGATGAAAATCTTATCGTGTCATCTAAATAGATTAAAATGAGTACTGGCGAACGTACAAAGACTGAACAGCACTTATTGGTAATAAGATGCTCACATGATGCACACATGATGCACACATGATGATGCACACATGATGCACACATGAAACGCACTGTATAAAAATAGACGAACCTCAGATCGATAACAGTTCTCGGTATACATTCTCCAGGCTTGTCCAGGTCCAGTTCGGCCTGCTCTGCCGCTCCTCTGGTTCGCGTTAGCTTGAGAAATGGGAAACACTTGCAGAGCATCCATACCTGACAAAATGTATGATCAGCATAATTTGTGGAATTTGATCATGCCTTACTAACGTTGTAAAAAGAAAAATTTCAAGATGTCTGAGTCATTTGATTATTTTAGAGAGTTTATTGTAAAAATCGCTTATTCAAGCAGCTGTGTAATTCTCTGTTTATTTTGATGAACATTTACAGACAGTATTTAAATATTTAGTATCTAGAGTATCTAGAGCCCATAGAACTTACCGATGCGGGGGTTGAAAACTTTGAGTTTGCAGTATCCACCGTCAATAACGAAAATAATTCCGTCAACTGTTAAACTTGTCTCGGCTATATTGGTAGCTACAATCACCTGAATTAAAACTTATCTATATTCCAGAATTTGAAAAGGTATATGCATTAATCAATATCACAAGATTCTAAACAATTTAACCGAAAATGGTGTAAAAAAGTAAATTATCTGTGATTATGATGATGAACAAACCTTTCTAACTCCATCAGGGGCTTTCTGAAATATCTTTGCCTGTAAGTCAGATGGCAGCTGAGAATAAATAGGGAGGATTGCTAGTGGCGGAGCTCCGTCAACTTCTTCTAATCTATCACCAATAGCTCCACAAGTTACCTGTTAAAAAATGTACTTACCATAAACACATAGTGCATCAAATTTTGGACATTCACATCACAATGAATCATAGCGGCTGGCTCTAAAACTGAGCAAAGTAATTTATCTAATTCGACAAAATTTGATTTCATCAATCAAATTACAGTACAGCTGACGACGATTCACACATGTTTATTGAAAGCTTTTCAATATCAAACTCGTATCTATTTATGTCTACCAACCCCCCTACAAAAATTACAGTATATAATTAAAGTACAGTAGAAACCAGACTTACCTCAATCTCCTCCTGGCCTGGCATGAATATCAAAATATCTCCAGGAGTGGGCTGAAGATGGATTTGAATTGTCTGCTTAACTGAGGCTTCAACATAATCCTCACATGGGTTTTTAGTGAATAAAATATCAACAGGAAAAGTTCTTCCAGCAATCTTGTAAATAGGGACATTTCCAAAGAACATTGAAAATTTCTCAGCGTCCATGGTAGCGGAAGTAACAATTAGCTTAAGGTCATTCCTTCTTGCGACGACATCCCGAAGAAGACCAAAAAGAACGTCAGTGTTCAAGGACCTTTCGTGAGCTTCATCCATTACAACGACACTATATCCATCCAAATCTGGCTCTCTCAGCGATTCTCTGAGCAAAATACCATCTGTCATGTACTTGATAATGGTTTCCTTTGTGGTACAATCTTCAAATCGAATAGCATACCCCACTTCATCACCAAGCTTACATCCCCTTTCTTCTGAAACCCTTTTAGCAACTGACACAGCAGCCACCCTTCTTGGTTGTGTACAGCCAATCATGCCATAGTCTCCGTAGCCATCTTCGAGGAGATACTGAGTTAGCTGAGTTGTTTTCCCTGATCCTGTCTCTCCTACAATGATCATGACACTGTTTTCTCTGAGAATTCCTAATAATTCATCTCGACAGGCATATATTGGCAAAAATTGTCGCTGCTCTTTGATTGTTTTACTGGTAGCAAATGAGCTGACAGCCTCAGATTTATCTCCCATCATGTGGCCAGAAAATTGTTGTGCTTTCTTGTGTGAATCATCACCTTCTTTAAGAGGCTCATCTTCCTCTTTCTGTTTTATTCCAAGTATATCACCTATTTTGGTTCCAGCCAGTTCCCACTCTTTTTTCTGTGCTTTTATTCTTTCTTTCTGTTCTCTATAATCTTTTACAAGTTGGCTACCCTTTCGGGACAAAACTGCAATGTCTGATGTTGGGTCTTTGACGGGGACAACAGGTTCAGGTTGCTTTGTGTACATGATTCGTCCATCAAGAAATGGGGCCATGATATTATGTACAAGGAGATGGATTTTTGCGGCACCATCTTCTTCAAAATCGTCATTATGATCAACTTTGGTAACAACCCCTGATGTAAGCATTCGATTTTGTTCCCATTTCTCCAAATCTGCATTTTTCTGTTGTCTCCATGCAGAGACTTTCCTTTGAAAAGTTTTTGTTGCTTCCTGGGTTTTCTTTTTCTCATATTCTTCACTTACACCAGCAAATGGATTTTGATTGTCATCATACCCTTCATCCATGCCATACCATGCTCTATCTAATCTTTTTTGTTCTTCTTCATAATGTTTGGTATCTTCAAAATTAACAGTGCTTCTGACAGAGGCATTTTCTTTTTTGCTTCTTTTAGATGCCCATGCATTGTCTTTGAATGAAGGTGTTGGCATGGGAGACTTTTCCCACCAACGGTTAGGGTTCGAACTTCGAGATGACTCAGTTAAATCCCATCTATCTAAGTTTGGTGTCCCAAGATCAGAATCAGCTTCCCATTTGGAACGAGATGGGGTCTGAATAGAGCCCTCACTCCTTTTTGGTGTCTCATCCCAGCGATCCCTACACCTTCTTGATGATGAATTAGATCTGTGTGAAGACTGTCTGGAGTGTCTGGACTGTCTAGAAGAATATCCACTGTCTCTGGCAGATGAACTATTCTCTCTGTCATGTCGAGATGAATTAGATCTTGAGGTCTCTGGTCTTGATGATTTGGACCTATAAGACCTGTCCTTATCACTACTTCTGTCCCTGTCCCTGTCTTTGTGCTTGTGTTTCTTACTCTTACTATCTGCATCTTTAATGGTAGAGTTAGCTATGCCCCTATCACGATCTCTGTCCTTGGTCCTCTTCATACGTTCCTGAGCAGATTTACTCACCCCTCCAGGGTGAGATGGAGATTCATCTGTAACACCACGATACTTTCGTTTGAGCTCATTATCTTTCTGCTTTTCTTCTGCAAGTTTATCAAGCCCGAGTAATGATCGTTGGGGAACCCTAAAGACATGGTCACTTTTAGCCTTTACAATCAAACCTCCTTTATCATTGTTCTGACTACCTTCCAATACACTGCTTGCATCAAACCCTGAGAAACTGAGTAAATTGCTCATACCCTTCAAATATCAGCTGGATAGTTTTTGAAATGTTCATGTCATGGCTCCTGAGAATTTTAAGAAATTGAGCAAGCAATCAATTGAATCTGGAATTAATAACACCCCTGGCACTCAACACAGTAGTTTCAAACAAATTATTACACAAAAACCGGCTACAATTTTCAAGTAATGTAAGATGAACTTAACAACCAAGATATACAAATTTTTGGGTGTTGGGCAACGGTTTGTTGTTTATAACATAGCAATGCTGCAGAATGATGTTTCAGATTTTATAAAAAATTTGATTTCCAATGTAACAAACAGGTCAAGTGTAGGTGTTGACTGTTGGCTGACTGTATCAGCCATTTGGTGCCAGGAGCAAAACACTACAGTGTTGTTCTCCCACTCTGTATTGTAATAATAATAAATAATTGACAATGATGCCAGCATCATCACACCTAAACTCTACAAATATTGTAAAAACTCTATATCAATTAAGAAATTAAATTATGTATTGTTTAAAAACCTTATTTCAAGTGAATAGCAAATGTATCCAAGTTGCGCGCTGTAAAATGGATTCTCTCAGAGGAAAGCCATTCTTACAATGACATAGAACATCTTATGGGATTGAGGGATCTGGACCTTTTTCCTCTTAGAGAACAGTTCATAATCTCTGATATCATTCTTTTCTTCAACATCTTCATGGACATTCATCTTTAAAGCTACCAAGCTACATACAGCACCTGTCCCATGAGGAGCAGTCTAGGCTACGACCCAAAATTATACCTAAACAAAATAAGGAAAAACTCTTATTATCTAAATTGACTGAGGCAATCGTGAAATGATTCTCATTCCCTCAAATCAGAAATTGAGGCAAGAAGCCTAACATTCAAGGTGAGTTTCTTATTCTGCACTGTGCAGGACTGGAACTGTCTTCCGAGTGAGGTTAAAGAAATCACATCAAAAAACTTATTCAAAGAAAAGTTACTTCAGCATTTTAAGAATGAAACTTTAAACATAAAATTTCCCAATAATGATATTCACTTAAATTTGGGGTAAGTATCTTTTACTTTTACTTTTACAGTGTGCTCATTCATGTCATTTTTTCCAATTCATCATTTTTGATACTTTTTTGTTACATGAAATAAGTACATATAAGGCACCTGAGCTCATAAACTAATGTTTGCATCAGTTAAGTTGCCTAGGCCAGATGTGTCACTGACCCACAAACGGCCGAATACAGTAGGACGTGCTAGAAATATCTGACTACCAAACAACTCATCTTAGTATATACCATTGGAATCAGCAAAATGAGAGCATTCTTGTAGTACCAAATTTATTATACTTTTTCGGATGGCCAAGATGACACATAATAGTGACTATATAGCTTGAGAAAATGCCCCAGCCTCTCTAATATATTCCAAACCCTGCTATTCTCTTCGAAATTAAAAACCCTGCTATTCTATATCAATTCTATTCAAAATTCCATAAAAATTAATATCTGGCTTATATCAAACTTAATTATTCACGAAGTTACATTAAATACCTTAAATACCCATGATAAAAAAGTCGGTAACAAAGGGTGTGTCATTAGCACAGCACTATGCATATGTTGGTTTCATTTGCTAGCATTCTTTAAATCTGATTTAGGAACTTGAAGATGTTCTTGTTGAGACATGGGTGCAATGTGCATGCAAAACTTTGATCTTTTATTTTCAGCACTTATGCAATATGTTGGTAATAAACTTCAAACTAGGATTTCATGCCCAGCTGTAGGGTACACATGGGAAATGTTTCTTATGATGACAATGTTGATGCCATTTTGGCAGAGCACTTGTAAGGGGAACCCGGGAACGCGTGATGGCCACGACAGTAGGTTATCAACCTACAACTTTTACCGGTTTGTAAGGATTTTCTCTGGGAATGGAACCTTTATATCATTGAGATGATAATTGAGTTTATGCATTTAATTTATTGTCTGACTTTGTCCGACCTTCATTCTAAACAAATAAAATGACGGGTTGGTGCGCGCTGCTGCATGCTGTACAAAGTTAATTGCAATATAATAAACACAGGCAATGAAAGTAATAAAGTTTGATATAATTATCAAACAAGCAATTTATAAGAGAAACATATCAGCAACGAGTGGAGTTGACAAAATATTCGTTTAATGTTCTAACGCCAGGAGAGCAGCAAGCTGCGAGCCGCTCGGCACTCAGGAGTCGGGTAACACTTCGACAAGTCTCACCTAACCAATGACCAAGTTCTAACGCCGAGCGCAAAAAGGCTCTTGTTAAAGCAAGGGTCGGACAAAGTCGGACTATAGCTAGACATTAGTCTAACCAGATGCTTACGCCGCGCACAAAAGGCCTTTGGTTAGAGCAAATCACGTGTTATAAACGTTGCTGGTTGCGCGCGTTTATTTATGCCGCGCGGCGCGGTAAGTGGAGTTTTAGCGCGAGGGCGCTTAAGAAAACACAGATTGGCTACAGCCGCTCCCACCATCCTGGTTCATACAAAATATGCGAAGCATTCATTAGCAATTGGTGATAAGTAAGGAACTACCGTCTATCAGATTCTGAAAGAAATTTCTTTGGGCAGTAAGCTTACGTATCTTAAGCATAATTCTATTGTTGCTGAGAAGAGATTTAAAAACATTCATTAGATTTTTCATACCTTTTTAGATTTTAACAATTTGTAAATTTATTTTGATATTTTGAGTGATTATGTGTGATAATACTGGCATCATCATTTATTATTTTATAATAATAATGGGACGGCCTTTCTATATAATAAACAATCTGCTGATATGCAATCCATTGCAGCACTTCGTAGAAAATAAAATAAAACGAGACCATCACCAAAAGAATCTAGATTGTCGTAATTATCTCCTCATGTTCGATCATGACTTATACCAATCATGGCAACATGATACAGTTTTTCCATTGTCTTTTTTAAACTTACCAAAAATACAAGGAATACTACCGGATAATTCAACCAAAACAATTAATATAAATGTGGAAATCAAAAAATCAATGGAACCATTAACACTGTCATTTAAAAACCCTGCACACTTTTACTATGTTAAAACATTTGAATGGAGATAACTGACACAGAAACGAATCTGTGTGGTCATTACCAAGCGGACTTAATTTATGGTCAGAAATCCACTCTAACGATTGGTCGATAAAAAATGATTCGAGATTTTAGGAAAAAAACGTTTGACAGCAAGCAGGCACATTTTTCGGCGACGTTCGGCACCTAAAAAAAGTATTTTTGCACTTTCCAGATTTTCACAAGGGTTAATATGATATGCACATAATGTAAACACACAACATCAAATGTATATATATTATTGTACAAAATAAGTTAGGGAACATCATCACAGTGTACAAACAATAATAACCACCATTATACTTGGGTATACATTTTGGAATATTTTAAACTTCTTAAAATCAATCACTCGAACAACAAACAAGAACCACGAGAAATTGGGGACAAATAGAAAGAAATATCTTAAAACACTGCCGGGGTAACTGCAATGTGAAACAAACGCGAGTTATCAGCATTTCAGCTAAACTGATGGAAACGTCAGGAAAATTCGTAAAAGGTTGAAGAAAATTACTACTTTTTGACGGGATGGACGTTTTCAATCAGTTTGGTCATCAATGCTTTGTCTGAACATAATTTGAAACGGCATAATAATTTAGTAATAGAATACGATAAATTACAATTCGAGATTTAACAAGAGCAGGTCCTATCTTGCACAACTAAAAGAACAAGCCCTAGCTAGTTGCTTTGAATCTGCGAAAAGTACACATTTCAATTCTCAACAATGTTAATACGCTACAAAATAATGATCTAAATTAAGCTTGACATCGTCCAATCTTTCCTAATAAACGTAGAAACTAAATGTTCAGTAGTTGCATCCTAAAAGCTACAATTATAACATAAAAACGGCGCAGAACGTAACTGGCCAATAAGCGGCTTTTGCTCGGTTTTGCGTGTCATATCCGCTCTGACTTAAATTCAGAAATATTTTCTAATCATCTGCTGTCACTATTCAAGTAAAAAAGTCAATGTGTCAAAAATATTGTTTTGTAAATCGAACTTACTGAAAAATCTAGGTTGAGAATTGAAATTACGAAAAGTACAAGTTAGTCTTATTTTGCTATATTGCGGAATATTCTTAATTCTTTTTCTTTTGACCAGATATAAGCGATGGACTTGAATGTGGAACTCATGCATTCTTTTACAGTCTTAAAGCAGTCCTCTATAAATTATTATCGTGTCACAAAGTCTCTTATCAAAAGTAATATACATCCTCATATTAAAAAAGCTTGCACCTTTTCCCTCGAGAAATCAATTCGACGCAGATATATCTCAAAGTTTCAGTGTTATCTGATTTTAAAAGAGAAAATTTTTTGAAACATGTTCGAGTCGATCTCTCGTCAAGGTGCCAATAGTTTTAGAATTAAGCGATTCAGATCATGTTATACCTTACTGGAAGGATCAAAAATAAAATTTGGCTAAAACATAACACTTGCACTCTGATTGCGTTTTGAGAGATTTTTCAATCAAAATTCAATCAAAATTCAGTGACAGAAAACAGTTCACAGTTTATAATACATCAACCCCGCCTTTAAGTTTTTGTCCAATAAGGTATAACTGCACCCTCAATTTAAAGACAAAACAAAATAGGGATATATCGAGAAAGGCAAGTTATGATAGCACACATTGATAACGATTTTAAGCAGAAAACAATCACAAAATATATATTCAAGGAAAGGATCATCATTATTTAAAATTATCAATAACTTACTACGTACATTTTCAAAATCTCATTCGTCAGATATCAACAGTTTGTCAGACAATTGTCGAATTTTCATTTCGCAGAAATGGATGAAGTCTTGAATGGCTACAAAAATATTCCTAAAACGGGACGTAATATAAGTTCCGTCGCAACTTAAAGTAACAAAATAAGCATAGTTTCTCCCGTTCTAAGCCCGACTCAAGACTTTCACTGCATCTGAAATTGAACCGCCCAGCTTTATTTTCAACGAATTGAGGAAAAATTGACGGGGAAACCCTTCGCTGGGCGAGATCAATCAAGCTGGCAGGTAACATGTCATACAATCTCTTTAAGCATGTAGAAGTCTATGTCATGCAGCTCGCGAATTAAAAATTGGTCCGTGTTGGGGGCTGATCCCCGTAACTCCGATTTCTACAAAATAAACACAAGTTTTAAACCCAGTCCTCCCTTTCAAAACACCACAGTTGACCCGATCTATCTGTGAGTAGGGCGGTGCGGTCAACACACCTGGAACAGCGCTAACACGTGCAGAACGAGGCAGCGCAGCTTATCTAACACGTGCAGAACGAGGCAGCGCAGCTTATCTAACACGTGCAGAACGAGGCAAATCAGCACAGCTTATCTACCTTCGAACAGTCTTTTTAGGAAACACGATCTGTCAGACTCGGGCAACGTTGCAGAGACACGAACTCTCGGGATGATCTTTTGGGGATGATTTTGCAAAGTTTTGAGGGCCAAGTCAGACAGATTCGTGTTGTTAGCAACACGGTTAGCGTTAGGAAAACATTGTACAAAATATTAGAAAAAAAACCTTTACTTAATTTATAGATAGTCTGAGTGAAAGGGTTTGGGATAACGTCTGATGTACACGTGCATGAGAAACGGGCACGTGCACGCCGCGTGAGAGCACGTGCGTGCTCCTAACTTTCAACTCCTTCCTCACGATTTGAGCCAAAGAACGGTGGTCGTCGCCAGTGCAGCCAGAAAGCAACCCGCTAAAAGTCGCCGGTGGTTCTGGATAAACGTCGGTTGACTGAAGTACTGGTAGTCCATGGCAATGCCGATGATGCGGAGACGCGCAGCAATCTCGTTGAAGACATGCGAAGAATCGTCCCCGGGAGAAGCTGCAGGTCGGGGGTAGTAGCGGCTGTTGAGTTCGTCTGCTATCACAGTCAGTCGGGCTGCTATCACATCAGCTTGGATGTCTGGGTGACTGAGAACACCTGAAATTAGGCAGGTCAGTCAACTGTACTGGGGGATGTGATACTCATACTGGCTTATTTGTTATGTATCTGTAATGATGTTACTTTGAAATATCTTCAATAAACATAGAGTATTTGTATTTGTTACATCTGTACCCAGGCTCTTACAGTTATACTGAAGGGGCTCCTGGAAGATTCTAGATCTTTTAACAGATACCTTCCTTATTTAACCGTCAATCACGGTTTCTCGGTCATTCGGCTGAGTCGACCGAAGAAGATTGCATAGGCAAATGCCCTTTGCGCACTTCTACAGGATTGGCGGATGTGGGAATCGACCTCCGATCTTCTGCATGTAGAAAGTCGGGGTAGATACCACTACACCACCAACCCATTAAGAGTAAAGTGGCTACTGTTAGGATAACTGTGACTGACCCAAACTACACTGCGTAGTAAAAAATGTTCTAAATCAAGATATGAGGAACAAATCAAGTCACACTATTAATGATGCTTCTTTACGACAACTCTTATTAGGGTGGTTATCAGTTATCTAAAGTCATAAATTCTAAATCTAGATAAGCTGCAGTAAAGAGGTTTAATTATCTAAAAGAATTAAGGGACAGAATGATTTATTCTATATCATCGTAGTATTTATCAAATCAATAAACCCTAAGTAGCCGGTAATCTAATCATCAACACCAGCCCTCCCCCATAAATCCACAAATTCGAGAATCATGACTCGGAAAAATAAAGACCATTAAACAGTGTCACGAGTAGTCATTAAATGGTTAAATGGAAAAGCACTTAAGTCGCCACATAAATGAAGTGTCAACAGATCAGGGAACCTATCAGGGATTCCCTGAGTCACGTGACAACCAGACAGGCACTCAGCGGCTCCTGGTTTCTGGCACACGACCAATAAGGTCAGAGAGTCGGAGTGAGAGTAGGCAGCGAGGCAGAGTGTGACACTGCGATGTGACAAAGTGCTGCAGATGTGACACTGACTTACGTTACCAGCTTGGATTGGGTACTTAGTGCTAGGCCGGAAAACGACAGATCTAACGGAGAAAATGAAATGTTCACGACAAATTTCAATTTGACCATTTTGTCAAAGTATCCGCTGTCCCGAAAGTGAATAGTAATTCGGCAATCGGCATGATGGGAAAGCTAGAGAAATCAGTTTACTACTCAGCAGGAGCATTTCTCTCTCTTTGTCGACTTCCAAATTAAATGACAGCAGCGCCCAATTCCGGGAATTTGCAACACTAACGGCAGGTGTTGAGAGATGTAAGAGTTCAAGTTAAATATGAACGTAAGATTGAAAAAATGAAAAAATGATTTGTTGTTCATACCATTGTTCAGACGTTCCATGAACTGTTCGTTGCTTCCCTCAGACAGTAGCCGTAACCGGCTATAGGATTGTGGCGTTAAACTCCCTGAAAAACAGTTCAAGTCAAGACATGATCTACGTCTAATCTGATGTTCTATAACTTTAAAAGTATCATTTCAATAGTTCTCTAACTTTAAATCCTCAATGCTCAATACAGCAAATTTTAAAAGATCAAGAGGTTGTTGTATTATAATACTTAAAGATCTGATGGTCAATGTCACGTACCGTGAAAGTGAGATCTTCTAATGGTCAATGTCACGTACCGTGGATGTGAGATCTTCTGAAGTTGTGTGGAGGGGGAGCTAATCTGGTCGGCTCTATAGTGAAAGGGAAGGGAGAACTCGATCTTAGAGGCGATCCCATCTCTGTCTCTAGTATGATCGGCTGTAGGGAGCGACGTGTTAGAATAATCATCGTTCGCGGAAATGATAAGTATGAAATGATAATTAGCGGTGAGCTTGAGTTCATGAAAACAATAAGCTGATCATAAGATCCAATTTTCACAATTCATTGAACAAAACACTGCAAAGCATCCGAAAAACTTACCATTTCGTCCGCTTCAGCAAAAACGTCATCCATATCCTCCTCGGGGTTCTCTGCGATTTCGTTCAGATAAAGCTCAATATCAGTCAAGGATTCACCCACCCCTGAATGTATACCTGAATGTCAAGATCTCACGACGCAGTCCCAACAAGACACGGAATCAAGAATAGTTTTCGGTCTTGAGGGACTTGGTCATGCATAGGTGTGGTAATTGTCCAGGGAAAAGTGAAACATGCCTGGTGTCATACTGTGATAGTGATTAGATCATATTCGAGCACCTGGTTACTACTTGATAAGTTTTAAGGACAAACTTTCTTGACGGCCAATGATGAAATGTACATCAAGAGTAAACCAAAACATGAATAAATGTTAAAGCTGATTAACTAAACCATATTATGATTGTACTAGTATCATAACATAATCGAGAAGGTAGATAGGAAGCATGGACTTACCGGAATCGTATCGACTGAGGTTAGGACTCCGACAGTGTACAGAGTTGTCGGATACTTCGTCCTCTCCTCTCCTAGATCTGCAACGAACATCTGGTAAATTATCTCACTTTAAATCTCATCAGTCATCACTTTGTTTCTTAAGAGAGATTCACAGAAGCGAGTTTTATTGAGATTGGCGGTTTTCGTTATAGTAAATACTCGAGTTGACAGTTTATCGCTCGTAGGGGGATTCTGATGAACAGGTTGACACCTATCAAGTTGAGAATTTACTGCCCCGCTTTATTTCTTCTGTTACTCATCATCGATTCACTGATTGTGGCAACATTCCAAGATAATATCTTTGTCAATGACAAAAAATACTTGATCTTGATTGGTTGTAGAGTATGGCCTCGAGCAATTACTCAAATCGATTGACAAATTGTTAAACGCGAAGCAATTGTGAAATTTATTTCAAACCAATCAAAGACTAATGAAAAATCTGTCATGTGATAGCAATGGTGAGTATCCTCTGTTGAAAGCCATTAAGCGCTGTGCTCATCATAACGTCAGCGCAACTAAAACAATTAAATTAAAGTTCATCTAAATAAGAATATTACGAATTTTTGTAAAGTAACTTACTGTGAGGCAGATTGGCCTGGGGGTTCTTCTTTCCTTCGTTTTGACATGATAAATCGTTATAATAGCTAGAAAAAGTTAAAGGTGAACAATTGTACAAGGTAAACTCGGAAAACTATTGTCTATTTCATCATTTTCAAGCAAGCTCGAGAAGTCACGAAAAATGAGATAGAAATTTTATTGAGATCAATTTATGAGAACAATTTTTTTGGCAGGAGTTCACAAATTTTAGCTAATCTTGAAAACTTAGTAAGCACTGATTCGAACAAGCTTCTCATTAGACAAAACTAGTGACCTCTCCCCAAAATCGGTCCTTCATAATTTCAAGAAAAAAGATGTATCAAGAGTCACAATAGCGCTTTAACCGCTACAACAGAACAAGGGATCTCCGTTAGTAACAAATACATGGAAAACACCACGTGACGAGTCACGTGACTTTACCGTGCTGAAGGATAAACCACACTTCAACACGATCTAAACGTTGAGAGATCTCATAGTAGCGGTGCTGAGTACTAAACGTAGAATCTTTAAAAGTTTAGGTTCACTATAATCTAACTGTACAACAATGTTCCCACACGGAGAGAGAGGGAGAGAGAGAGAGGGCTAGACGTGACCATACTGGTTTAATGAAATAAACGCACAGTATCTAGCTAATTTAAAGAAATAAACGCACAGTTTCCAGCTAATTAATAGAAATAAAGACACATTATTTAACAGCTAACAGAAATAAACGCAAAATATTTAACAACTTTATAAATATAAACGCACAGTATTTTATACTGCTTAAGAGAAATAAGCGCATAGTGTTGAACCACTTTATTACAATAAACGCAGAGTATTTAACATCGGATTAATAATGCTCTTTGATTACTTCACTAAGCGGTAAAGTAGCATTAAAATAAACTTAACTGATAAAAACTTATCTGATAACGTTTCGTCATCAAACATAACGGCAAGACTTTAAATCAAAATCAGCAGGACAGCAGGTAAATAGAAAGTTGACGGATGTGCACGGAAAATCAGATTTAAGTACTGCTCAGACCTGTAACGTGACGTCGACAATATTGTGTTACCAAACAATCGTATAAGTAACACTGTTAAAGTGGTAAATTACTAATTAGGAACTGCACTGATAAGACTCCAGGGAGGGAGACTCGTGATCAAGCCCGAAATGTTGAGCCCGGAGCAAATGAGAGGCGAAACGGAGTCGGCGATGAACTGTGCTCTAATCGGACCCTCAAACAATCAGGTTATTTAGAGTGGACGTGATCTCATAAAGATTGTACATTCCCAGAGAAGTTAACACGTCACAGCAAAACGATGAAATAATATGGGATCGAGATATATTTAGAAGGGGAGGTAACCTGTAGTTGACTGTCGCAACAGGACAGTAAGCCATTGTTGAGAGGGGCAATAGGAAGGGAAATCCAAGTAATGCAAAAACTGCAAAATGAGGAGAATATTTGTTTTGTAATCCGAGACATGTATTGATTTACAAATTTCCGTACCTAGGGCAGTAGTACCTTGCCTAAAATACATTTATTGAAATTGTTCGAATGAGGATGCTAAATTAAATCAAATCATTATTCAATTTAGGCTGGCGGCTATATCATAGTAATGCATATCTGATATCAGACAGGTAGATAGTTATACATGTCTGATATCAGACAGGTAAATATCTATGCGATGCTGAACACGTCACAGGTACGGTGAAATAGATCAAACATGTGAGGTAAAGTGTTAACAGTCAACTAAGGACTGTAGAAACACGTTTTCACGGCCAATTGGACGTTAGCCCAGAATATTACACTTTCCGGTTTAGTCTACATATTGCTGGCATCGACCAAGATCCTTTCAAGAACGTTGAAAAGATTTCTAAACTTAATGATCCCTATCTAATGAAGTTGTGAAAGGCACCTTAAAAAGCTGCAATCAATTTTTGATTACCTTTAAATCACTAAGGTTCGAGTCAACATCATGGATGGAAAAGTCAGGGGTTCGGTTAGCAATACATCAGACGTCAGGCAAATCAAAAGTTAAAAACCACCCTCGCCACCGCGAAACGGAACGTGTTGAAAAATCTGCGATATCAACACGAATTTGTCTTTATCAGACCAAAATGACCCGGAAAGAATTCGAAACATTTTCCGGGTCAAAATGCGGGAAAGCCTAAAAACATCACGGTTTGCAGAGGCAGCCATGACCGGTAGAAATTCACGTATGATTTCCTGACCTGCGCAACCAAACCAAAATGTCATATGCATGCACGATCGACTGAATTGATTAAATGCATATCAGCAATGTGACACATATACGTCATCTGTTGTGATACTCTAGCTCGTCACAGCTATAAATAGATAATATCTCTAGCGAATATAGCACAACTGGTACATATCAGAACAACGCCGTAGACTCAAAACACGAATTGAGCTGCAGCCAACAAGGTACAACACGTGACACACAGCGACTGGGTGCGAACTGAGAAGGATTCAGGACGTTTCAAAGTTAAGAGAAAAAGTTAGTCCTCCTCTGGGTTAGATCTGACTGATGGAAGAAGCATCTCGATGAAATTTCGCCCTGTGTTTTCTCAATCTGACAAATTACAGAGCAGGAGGATCGAGTGGAAATACAGCGGCGTGAAGAGGTTGACAAAGTCTCAAAGTCAAAGAAAAGACCAGTACAAAAGTGAAGGAGACGGAGGTCTGGGGAGAAGAGCGTTCTAATTGGGGGCAGTCGTGAGGGTTGCAGATGGACGGTCAGTGCAGCAGCCGTTAACCTCAAAGAAACAAAGTAAAGGACAAAAAGTATAATCAACTAGCAGGAGATCGCACATAAATATATATGTGCCGGACCGATAAAGAATCAAAACCACTAGAACACTGGGGCAGTCACGTGGGGCTGAAGAAGACATTTGAATGGCTGACCGGGACCGAACATCGCACGTTCATTGGTTGAGAGTTGCTCCACTTGGCTCAAGCGTCCCCCAGTCTAGAGCTAATTGTATCTAGCCAGCCAGCACAGAAAGTATATTGTTGATTTGTGACACGAGTGACAGAAACCAATCAGCGGCGACTACCGAGTGATCCAGCCAATCAGAGAGCCGGTGGACAGTCACGTGAGTACGAGGGTGTACCGGGGTTGCCGGTGAGTCTGGGGGCTGATAGCTGGGACTTTCCAAGAACGATAATGTGATAATGATTACAAATAGCATCACGAAGCAGGCTGCTAAAATATTGTGCACAACCCCAATGGTTGACAAGTTAAACCCAAAATATTCCAATAACACGGGCTTATTTCACGAGCAGGACGGATTTGTATAACCTGCGTGCGGAGTGAAACGGATAGAATCTAGCTGATGTGGGGTCCGACATATGTAATGTAATTAGGGCACGTGGTGTGTAATTAGAGTTGGCGATGGGAGCATGGCAGGGACATAATATCGTTACATTTAATATTACAATATATGATGGGTATTATTGCTGTGAAACAACTGGTTATGCTGTATAAAGTTTCAATATCCTCATCGGATATAAAATCGATTTCTATAACACGGTTGTGAAGTAATGATAGCAGCAATTATAGAGCAGCTTCTTTATCATCATATTCCTATAGTTTGTATTCTATGGCGATGATGAACGTGCAATACCAATACTTTTGATTTTGATGAGATAAATTTAACGTTTTAGAGCAAGCGGGGACCATTTTCTGGCTGATTTTAAACTTTCAATTTGGCGAAAATTGCTGATAATTTTCTGATTTACAACGACAATTTATTATTCAATTCGTGAATAAAAATAAGCATAACCACTGCATAACACTGCATTGAATGATCTTCCTATCTATTCTAAAACAGAATTAGAAATTAAAAAGCCAGCACAAATAGAAGTTAAAGGAGGAACTGAAGCGTTTTCTAAAAATATTCATTAAACCGTGCTAAGATATATATAGATTCAGTGTCACGATCCAATGTGATTTACTTGATGATTTATTTGATATGAATGAAGTTTTCATACTTTGAGTCATAGTCCTATCCACATTTCTGACGTTGCATCTCAAAACAATAGATCCAAGCTTAAGTTACTGATGGAGTGTTTTTAGAGAACAAAAGAACTTAAGTTTAGAAACTAGGTGGAGACTTTATCACCTTCAATATCGCAAATTTTCTACTCATTTATAGCAATAAGTGTACTACAGAATAGTTTGTTTTAGAGACTAAAGCTAAAGAACATATGTAATTTAGAGACTCCTCCGAGACCACAAAGTTAAAATCACCGACGGATGAGACTTTAGCTACTTATCCAGACTAAAGACATTCAAAGCTATATCAAGATCGTCATATGGTCTCACTAAAGGAGGCAGACAATAAATAGAAACTGCGGTCTGCTGGCCACTAAAGAGCAGCTAACAGTTCGTTACGACTGAGATGTTTAAAAAGTAAAAACAGTGGTTACTAGTGATCGCCCGCTCATGTCTCTCACAAGCCTCTGCGTTTAACACAATCGGAATAGACGTGTTTTGTGGCCGAGGTCAAGGTTGCGGTTTGAATTAGGTGAGGAAACAAAACATCTATTATTGATATAAAGCATATATATTAGTGATATAAAGCAGGAACTTAAGTGCCATGGACAAATTTAAGTAGCTTGTAACAATAACACTACTTCGTTGAAAAGCGAAACTTGAAGAGTTAAAACAGAAGACAACAATACAAAAAGTTATTACAAAAAATGAAAGTCAAAACATAAGATCACCACACAACGAGTAACCACCCCCACATTTATTCACTACGTAGACAGAACTGTTCTTTAACCGTGGCAAGCTGAACAATTGACGTGAGCACTTGTCAAGCAGACACCGAACTTCGGGACTGACCAAACGTACACCACTACAGTGAGAGAGAGAGAGAGAGAGAGAGAGAGAGAGAGAGAGAGAGAGAGAGAGAGAGAGAGAGAGTAGTA
>JH154988.1:483100-493109 GCA_000226015.1 Mnemiopsis leidyi | reverse complement strand
TCTCTCTCTCTCTCTCTCTCTCTCTCTCTCTCTCACTCCAGATGTTGTGTCTGACTGCTCGCTCTTATCAGTTGTCGGACATGTCACATGGTCTATTCGACTAGCACAGATCCACCTAGGTCACGCTTTTATTTAGGCAGCTCAATTAGCAGCCAGTGTTGTGGTTATGAGAGGAGCAGCAAGGGAGGTGTGATTGGTTTATAAAGCGTGGGGGCGGGTTCGTGTGACAGGGTATTGGTTTAGAGCTCTAAAACTCTAGGATCCAGCTCGTTCTATTGGCACATGTGTCTAAGAAAATTAGACGTGTGATTGGTGGAAAACATGAGAGAGAAGGCGTGTGATTGGTCCGACTTAGGACTGCAAGTAGCGGAGTAATGCTATTGGTCCGGCACAGTTGAACACAAAACACAAAACATTTTAAATCTGAGTAGAGCAAAGTATGACCGGAACACTGTCAGGGGAATCACATGACGGATACCCTGATATTTGGCACTGCTACATATCAACTCTAGCTACAGAAACATGTGACGACATGATTGCAGAACAGGGCCGGAACTTGTTGTCGGTTAATCTCAAATCTCATCTTCAGTAAGGTTTGAACCGGAAACGGATTCAAAAACGTGATAGTTTGAGGCACAGCCAAAATTTCAAAGTTCAGCATGAAGAGCAGAGGACAGCGTGGGGATTCTAATCTACGCAGCTGGAAATGGTTCTTCAGAAGTAATGATTATTACCGAGTAACTGACCGTAACCGAACTAAGTTAGATTCGATAATCCTCTCCGTTATAAGTGCATTATGTCTCACGAGATGCAATTGATGGAACGTTTCGGTTTACGAATTATTCCCCCAAATAATAGACACTACTGTTGTAGAACTGTTGCCAAGTGGCAACGAGGTAGCATTCCGAGAAAACGAGGACAAACTGTGACAAATATACGACTGGAAGCTCTACAACCCACACGTGTGTTGTACCTACTCAGGCAGCAGGAATCAGAACGTCTACAAAGTTGCAGTGAATTTATCACAGCAGTTTTCCGCCTCGAAATCAGCTCAGTCGTGGAAGACAAGTATCATCTAAGGTTAAACCCCGACTCAGCGTCCATTTTCAGCATGAATTTGCCCATGTTGTGTCGTCATGTAGCCGGAAATAAGAGGCCTCTGAATAACGAGACGGTAAAAAGACCGGGCACACGGGAGCCTGGTGGTTTTGGGAGGCTGGGTTGCGGAACTGGCGAAGGTTTAAATGGCGGGCAGATTAGAAAGAACCATGACTAAGAACCGATTACTATTAGGAGACCAAGTGGCGCACGAGAAATGAGTTTTCGTGAAGGATATAATGGTTACAGTAATTATCGGTCCTATTGTCTTTAATTGTTGCTATTATGTCACTTAAAATCAAATCAACCACCTCCTCATTTCATAAGAATTTGACCGAGTTACGAAAAATGATAAGAAAAGCATCAAAAGAAAAATTAGGAAGATATAATGCAGATAGCGCAGAGGGACTAAATAATGCTGCCCCGGGAGGACCATTATCAAGGAAAATTCCGTGTGATCAAGACAGCCAACTTGGCACTCATCAGTCTGTAGGCTCAATCTCCATGACAACAACTTTCTATGACAACAACAATCTCCATTACAATAACAATTCCAGTCTGTACTGAGACGGGGGTAGGAAGGTTTTAATAACTGCTCACTACTCACTGCTCATTTAGCGCAACATCTACCTAGATAGCTCATCTCTATTCTGGAATAGTTGTTCTCTTGTTCAAGTTTATAAATATACGAGTTTATTAGTGCGGGAGATCTGTTTTACCAAGTTTAACAATGCGAACTTTTAGTACTAAAGGCAAAACCAGTTAGGTAATTGTATAGAGGATAAAGAATAGCTAAACAATTCGTATCCCTTATAACAACGGCAAATCGTTCGCCAATTAGCAACCTGATAACAAATCACAGCGCAGCATCTGTTCTCCACAGTATAACACCTTGATGACTATATTTATATAGTTATATATATATATAGTATATAACGAGTTATAACGAGACTGAAATCAGATAAAATACCCCAGCTGGTGTGGTGTCACGTTCTTCCACTTAGGGAAGGTGAATTAGGGAGGAAGAACTGAAGAAGATGTGAATTGGAGAGGAAGATGTGAATAAGCATGTGATGAGATGGAATAATCCGAGGTAATGCCGAGGTGTTACCAACGGAAATTTGAGAAAGATAATTATAACTTGAGTTAATTTTAACTTTTCAACGACGTGATCAAGATTACAGCTCAACAGACTGGGCGCAACGAGACGTGATCTCTATTTTTCGCAATAATCACAATACTTACAAGTTCAAAGAAACAGAGAGAACGTCCCTGCTGCACAAGACTAAGTGAAAACTTCTAACAAATATCAGAAGACTTTTAAGTAACAATACAAACTTGCACGGACCGGTCAAAGGCAAACGTAACCCGCTCTCCAAACGTAGAAATGAGCACAACTGGACCACGCTGTGGCGAGTATTGGGCAAGTCTGGACATGCCACTCTTTACAATACACCATCCCGGCCCTTATCTCTCAGAACCCTCACACGAGTCATCTGACTCACTCGCTCTCCCTCTGATCCTAGCAATTAACACCTAACCACTGGGCCACCAGCATAGCGATCCTTTAACTGGTAAAGTTAACGAGACACGGTTCTATTTCGGACAAAGTAACCATGACCAGTCCTCCTTTCCTTCCTCCCTTTGTCTAATCTTTGCCAGACAAAACTTTATCATGACAAAAGTCATGATGAAATAGGTTTAAAGATCTCGCGAATGTGAAATATTATCTATTATTAACACAATTAATACAATTTCTGCACGTGTGCGGCGAGAAAAAAAGCGGACAAGAAACACAGTTCATTAGCTCATTGCCAATGACGGTCAGAGACCAGGTAGCGATTGTATGTGAAAATAAAACTTTTCTGCTGTTTCTGCCATATTTTTGATAATTAGGTCCGCATATCAATACTTCATTAGAGCATTAGGGTAATGAATTGCCCATCATGATCTATGTAACATTCACAAAAGCGGTGACACTTTTAACACAGCACGGTGTTATTTATCACAGAGGCATCACGTTTTGCATAAAAGATAGGTTAGATCACGGGCATCCGCTAACAAAAAGAAGAACTGGAATTTTACTTAGATAAAAGGTTTACTAACCAGTTTAAGTACATTAGTAAACTCAACATATAACTACTTGAAATACGCTAAACGGCCGGCTGAATGTAAGCAAGGCGTGTGGATCAAGTCATCGACCAATATAGCTCAGATCCAGGTCTTGAAGGGGAGAGTGCAAGTGGAGACTCACTAGAGCACTAGGTCACTATAACTACTACGGGTACTGGAGCTGGCTACCTCAAAATGGAAACTTGTTAAAAAAAAGAGGCTCTCTCTCTCTAAACGGAGAACACGAGAATAAACCGAAACACAAAGTCGCGGAATTGGTTGGGTTCATACCCGGGCCAAGCTTTGCCGCCGCACGTTTCTCCAGACATGTCACCACATTACTCATTACCTGACCAACCGTCACGTGATCTTACTGTCACGTGATCCAACTTCACTCCTTCTTTATTTTCATTGGTTAAAAAAGTGGCGAGTTCGACGTGATGTTGCTCGTGCTGTTGGCAGCGTGCCAGAACTAAAGTTCGGTTAGTTAAGGGATATTATCTGATGTGGTTCCGTGATTAGTAACTCAGTGAGTAATCATCTCTGTCGTCAAAATACTGCTGGCTTCATCCTCTACTCTCGATATAAGATGTCCGTTAGAGTAAGCACTCTATTTAGACGTCTATTCAGTCATCAGATTTCTCAGAATTCCCCGACCAACACAACAAAGTGAGAAAACAGCTGCGTCACGTACTGCATAGTGCTGGCCGGGGCATGGCACCGATACTTGCTACATATCATATATAGCTAACTGATAGCAGCTCGGGTGAGGAAGCTAAGAGATAGCGCCTCATCGCTCGGTTTTGGCAATGATCACATAGACCGATATGGAGCTCGATCAGCTGATTATCTCGCGCTCTCCGTGATTGTTGGCAACTGGTGGTGCTGATTCGGGGAATTCATTGATAATCCTGATTCATTACGTATTCAATGGTTGGTGTGTGCCCACCATAGATATGTTTACAGTAGACACCAGACAGTTAAAGTGCTATACAGTGCGTGGTGAGTAGTATTTGTTGAAATGAGGATGACGAAGTTGAGAGCAGAAGAAACCTCGCAGAAGACAATATTGATAGTACGAATATAGTAGTGTGAGTAGTATAAGGAGTAGTGCAAGTGTTAATTCCGGGGTGAAAACAATACAATAAATAAGCCGTGCTTGTGGTCCGAGAATAAACAATACTACATCACTTTACCAGCTCTCCTTAGTCCTAACCCTCACTATATCTCTTCTTATTGGTGGAAGTTAATTCTGTTAGCGGAGTATTTATCGTAGTTCCACCTGGAATGGTTCCAAGGCTTGCTGTAAAGGTCAAAACAAAGAGAGCTGAACTGGCACTACCGCAACCTCGGAAGGGGAATTTAGGCGTGATGAAAGAAATATTGTGTTATCTCAATCTTATTTGGGAAATGTCAAATGCGTTATCTGTGTCAATTGTACGCTGTACTGAGACAATTTTACTTCTGACGGCTGCTTTTACCAGCCTCAGGCCAATTCACCTCATTTATCAATAGAACTACGGTTGAGGAACTAAATAAATACTTCATCTCCTCTTCATAGAACCATTTCATAAGAAAAATTAGAGCAATTACGCGTCAGTGAGAACACTAAAAGCTTTAGAGAGTTTTATCACTGTATTTAATAAGCATTAAGCATGTGTTGAACTGAACCCACAAAAATGGTAGTTGAGTTGCTTTGGTCAGCGACAAGATGTCTGAAAAGATAATACAGCAATTTTAAATTCCCAGGCTCACGCTTCCTGACAAACGAAGAGTAAAGAAGAACGGTTTAACGTGGTGTAAACCAATGACAAGCTCCTTAACCGTGACAGTTCAAATGCGACCCGGGTCCTTACTCCTCACTCCTCAAGTCAGCTCCTAGCTTCAGTTCCCAGTGGTGACCTTATCACATCCACCAGTTCAATCACGGTCTAAGCTCGACAGAAAGTGTCACCACAACTTGTACGGCTACCACCTTAAAGTTGATCGGAGTCACGTGAGTCGTAACAGTGTCACGTGATCACTGACACGAGCTGACGGTTGGTTGATCCATCACGGCTATTATAAAACTTGGTCTTGTCATCAGTGAGAAACCAATACTTGGACAGAATATGAAAACAGTATAAAGGGCGACGTGACTGGACCAGACAAAAATAAATTCCAATTCATAGAAAATCACGGGCGGCGCAGAAAACATACAATTTGTTACTTTTGAATGAAAGTGCCCTATACTATGTCCTGTTTTTAACAGGTGTGACGCAAACTATTTCGGCGTTGTGCAATAAAAGTACAAACAACGCGTGACGAAGTTTAAAGCAACCGTGGGTAACTCCACTATCAAGAGTTAGATGTAGCACCTCAGCGCATGTGTCCCCCGTTCCCATGCCATACAAACTCTTAAAGCTGAACTTTAAAACCGACGGAAAGCCCTAAATCTACCGCGAGAATTGTGTGGATTTATTCTTAGAATCGGTCAAGAAGGAGCTGCCATGCAGCAGCTACTAGTGCTGCGACAACGTGCGGCGGGGAGTGTTAAAGTTTCTCTCCCTGATGACCTTATAGCCCGTCCTCGTTTTGACGGACCATAACCTCACCGAAAACAATCACAGTGAACAGGGTGGGGTCGAAGAACGGCCAATAACTTGGTTACATAATTACTAGTTGTATTTACGTGTTGAGCTCCAGCATCTAGGATCTGCTGGCAGTACGCCAGAATGGAACAATGGCTTGCTGTGTAGTACCTGCAGTCCACACAGCAGCAGCAGCAGCAGCAGCCTGATGGAAGAGGGAGGAGGGGCAGTACTCAGCAGTGAGGTGGAGGTGTCCTCAACTTGGTGGGGTGACTGCACTTGTGGGGAGGTGTCAGACAGTGTGTTGTGGGGGAGCGAGCAGGGAACCCAACATCATGCTATCTCTGTCTGGTGCTTGAGACAGTAGAGTGGCTAGACGTACTGTCACGTAGACAGGAAGTAGGAAGTTGTAGTGGCGGTGTGGCTTGTCTGAGATTCTTGGTTCTGGTTGAGTAGACATTTTGAAAAATTATACGACAAAGGGATAGTTGAACAGTGTTACAGAGGTCAAGCCACTTTGAAAATGGAAAATTAAACAGAGATGGGCTGTGTTTGAGTACTGTTAATTTGTGAATTTGTCTGGTCGGTATCTCCTACTTTCATGGCCGCGCTTGTTATACGCTGTATAAACTCCCATTGTTGATATATATATATATATCGAAGGGATAATTGACATAATATCACATAATATGATGTGGACTATATAGACCTAAAAATATTATATGGGCCATAACTGATGTCCAGTTATCTCCCCTTACTTTATTGTGGGGAAAGACAAAGAACGGACGACAAGGGAAGAAGGGAAAAAGGATCTAAAGTCTAAAAATAAATTTATAGGTGATGGTGAGCTTCTGTTATCTACTCAATCTACAATTGCGTCGGAATGTTGACGAATAGTTAAACAAAAAATGAAAACAAGAACAAGGCTTATTCTTAGCTTTAGAAGGACTAATTTGCAACAGTAAAGTGACCGAATGGTTTACGGTACAGATCCTAAGAAAGGCTATTTATAGGGATTATTTATTATTCAGCAAAACAAACTATTGGGCGGCGGCAAACTTTCTTTAAAGAAGAAATAAGAATGTGACCAATTAAGAAGACAATCATATAATTGTACGTTTTAATTCATTTTTAAAGGTCCATATAATTGCAGTCATCGCTTACGTTAAGCATATAACTATCTGTGGGCGACGTTCGTGACCAATGTAGAAGACAGAGAAGAGAGAGATACTCATAATGAAATGAGAGGACTAGAAGCACAGTTAAAAATAAAACTGTGTAAGCCCCGCCCCGAATCTAACGCGCGCTGAACAATTGAGCGAACCTCGTGATGCGATAACTATAACTTCACACAGCCAGGTGCAGCCAGGGCTCAACGCTAGTCAATTGTCAGGAAACACTTAGCCGGGCAATGTGTGGTGATAAAACTGAGGTTCGTGCCGCTCCAGCTAAGTTTTCTGTAACTCCGAGGGCAAATTATCGTGAAGAACATGACAATTATCATGAAAGTCATGTGTTCTGTCATGAAAGTCAGGTGTTTTGTTTTATCAGTCGATAAAGTTATATCGATATTTGGGTAGGTACTGGGTACAACGTAGGACAAATCGAACTTAGGACAAAGAGTTTCGATAAAAATGATGGTAGCGAGGGAACTCATAATGAAACCAAGGAGATGGGTTCTGAGTTAATGATTGATTACAATCAAGTGACTTAGAGAATGCAGTATAGAGTTACATCATGAAAACTGTCCGTGGGAACTCATAACATGAGTAGAACGACGGAGCTGCCTCCCTGAGAAATCCTACTACCACGTACCAATAATCACATCCAACTGTAATGAGATTTTTCAGAAGACTCCGCGAAATTAAATTCGAATATATTTCCTGAAACTCTAAACCACAAAATGCTGCGCGAGGGTAATTGATAATTAGTAATTATGGACTAGCAGCGCAGTTTGCGAAACATGGGGTGCATTAGTGCATTACTTTGGGCCGGATCCTGGATGAGGCTGGACCTTGGCAGTTTGCCAATAATTTAACAAGTCGTTATGAAATTGAAACAAAGCCAAGAGTCACTAAAATTGCATATTGTGGCGATCCCAAAGTAACCTTTTGGGATATCGTTAGCGGGACCGGGTATTCCGGATATAATGATTATGTACCGTTTGTGACCGTTTAATCTGAGGCTCACTCTTGACTCTTGGATCTCTGATCTCATCAGAGTCATTAGCGGATAGTGAAGATTACCTATGTGTATATTGAAGATATATAAAAATAGAATGTGTATTCAAGAGGCAGAAAGTGGCGTCAGTGATCATGTCTTGGCAACGAGCCAAGGATCCAGAGTCGAATGAGCAGTCCTCTACTAAGGCTTTAATATCAAGATAATTTCGTGCATATTGCTGAGTGAACATATAAATTGAACTGCTGAATACTTTAAAAGTTTGACATGCTTTACTCTTGGACTCTGGCCCTGGGCAACCTCAGAATTATCTTAAACTGTTTAATATTTAAAAGCGCAGTGATCTGATGCGTTACATAGCTATTACACAGCATGTTTGTTTCACAAAACAAGTCTGTCAAGGGACGAGGGGTACTGAGACGGTAAAACTGGATGAGCACTGCTAGGAATACACAAAACGTCAACAGAAATATGAACAATGAATAACCAAGAGAAAGAAAAATGCGATATATGACAAGCACATGTTTGAGCAATAGTTTTACGGAGACATAACGCTTCTGTTGTTGAAACTTATGACTAGAGACTGGTAATGCAGTAACTCGTAACTGCGAGATCCAATTATTTATTTACCAAATAAAGCCTTTTTTGATAGGCAAAAGGGGATTACTAACTTGACTAAAGTTTAAGGGCAACAAAACTAACCAAACAAAATTATCACGTTTGACGAGACGCCTAACTTTCAGTAATATCTCCACTACTTATTAGAGGAAAACAATAATAGATGTGATTCAACATCATATGTCTATAACACTGACTTCCTAGTCTGGTGGAGCGTTATTTCTGGGGGGATATCACGGGGAGATAATATTGATATTGCATCCTGTGTCACCAACTAAATGTTTAGTGCGTATCTCAGGTAAATTAGGTGATGAAAACGGAGGGATATGTCGGTAATGATGTGCGAGATATGAGCTATTTGGTGTATGACAACTATTCAAAACAAGGATATTGAACCTGATATTATCTTATCTTCTCGACTGAGTAAGCTGAAGTAACGTACGAGAGGGAATTAGTAAGCTTGTTAAAGTTTAACTATCATTCAATCGCATATCTTCTAACTTCACCGTAGACAATGTCCTGCGTAGCATCTTGAAAGCCATTAGCCTCAAGTATTAATGATGCACATGCATATTAAGTAGTTGTCTAGACAAAGGGCAAGAGAAACTTTTCAAGGATAATGACATTGGTCAATTCGAAGGCAAGATAGACAGAGAAATTAGCGAACAGGAAAAACAAGTGGTGTAATGCAGTTCCGGGTAGTTGCATTATTTGAACATCTCACAAGGAGCGAGGACACTGTCTAGTAGAACTACTATATATATAGTTGTTCTACTGTGTAGTAGAACTACTTCTTCTATTCGCAAGGACACTGTTTGTGTCCTATATTGTAGGGACGGTTTGTAACAGTCGCCAGTCTGGCTTGTCGCATCATGTCTGGCAAATACCAAGCTAACTGCACGTACTGCAGCTCACACACTCAGAAGAGTGAAGTAAAGCGCTTTTATCTGTTTACATATCACAATGTCGCGCTAAACAAAACAATAATAGTTGAACAACACGAATAGCTAAACTACAAAAACGAAACGTGTGTGATCAAGCTGAAACGTGGAACACAATTCGTACAAACAGCACGGTTCTAACAGCACGGTTTATCTGACTACGTTCACGTAAGGGACCTTAACAATGAATCGCTACGTCAACTTTGTTTAGTTATATGTCGATACGAGCAATCTGAAGATACGAGCTACATTTACAATATAGCAATCTGAAGATACGAGTTACATTTACAATATAGCAATCTGAAGATACGAGCTATATTTACAGTATAGCAATCTGAAGATACGAGCTACATTTACAATATACCAATCAGAAAATACGAGCTACATTCACAATATAGCAATCTGAAGATACGAACTACATTTACAATATAGCAATCTGAAGATACGAGCTACATTCACAATATAGCAATCTGAAGATACGAGCTACAT
>JH154988.1:444155-483089 GCA_000226015.1 Mnemiopsis leidyi | reverse complement strand
AGATACGAGCTACATTCACAATATAGCAATCTGAAGATACGAGCTACATTTACAATATAGCAATCTGAAGATACGAGCTACATTTACAATATAGCTACATTCACATTGTAGCAATCTGAAGACATGAGCTACATTTACAATATAGCAATCTGAAGACATGAGCTGTACTAACAATATAGCTATCTGAATACGCGAGCTACACTCTCTATCTGAAGATAAAAGGCTACACTCAGCTCATATCCTTCCCATCCTTAGCTGGGCAATCTGAGAAAAACCAGATCATTCATTGAACCAGATCATCTAAAATATTTAAAATGCGAACACCTGAAATAACTTATCACGCTATTCCACGTAGGACGGATATGGGAAGAAATCAAGAAGCACTGTAACACGATATCAGCTGTGTGTTTGTTTACCGAGTAAGAGCTAGCTGTCTACTTATAACGTTAGTAAGTCTTCAACAGATATATGCGATCTTCCTTCAATGTCACGTTTTTGAGAGGAAGCAGCTAGTACAGTCTCTTTGGCTAAAACACGTACAGCATTGTCTTATGTTCGATAAGTCTTGAGATTTAGGTAGTACCTTTTGTAAGTTAAGTTCGCAACCTCAAAAACCTCAAAGACATGCCACTTCATTCAGCAGGTGTAACCGGTAATTTTGAAGGCCAGCTCGATATAAGATAAGAAAGTTTAGATCGGATCAACGTCATCAGAACGCAAACAACTATACTACTTCAAACACATCTACCTGACTGAGAAATTGCTAGAGTTCACAAGGACACGTTAACAATCTCCCAGAAATAAAACCGCACCAAATGACAGTGGACAAGTACAGTTAATTACCCGGCACGTTCGAGCAAGCCTTCAGCCCTGAGGGCTCTTATTTACGTGCCCTGCTGATACAGCCATTACAGCGGGCTGCCCGGACTACTACTGTTGAGTAATAGTTTAAAATAACTGCCCTCTACTGAGACTAGGTAATAACTTTGCAAACACGAAATGAGTCTAAATTTCCGCGAAGCAGCCACACTGGTCTTCATATTGACAGCAGCTCCCAGAAACAACGTTCCCGCTAAAAAACTGTCAAAAAGGATATGATGTAGGTAAGATATAACTGCCTGGCACTAGCTGTTCATGCATCACTCTAAATATTTTCTAGTTTATGTGAGAAGAAAGCTGAGAACATACATTTAGTGAAGTTTTGTTGTACCCAGTTTTCCGAGAAACATGACCTGTCGCATTACAATAAGTACTTTAGTAGAACCAAGGATAGTGCAGCTCTTCAACCTAATATCAGCTGGGGATAAGATGTTTTTAGAAGTATCATGGTGCGTCACAAGTGCGAAATGGGGTGAAATGCAGGACGCGCGTTACTTTTAAGGGCACACTGTAACAGACGCGTTGCAGTCCCGGTGGAGTGTGGACCAATGGGAGTGAGGGTAAAATCCAACGGAGGGAGAGCACCACTGAAGCTTGACAAGAGCAAAGTGTAATGGGCATTATTAGTGGCTGTCACGGATTGGATGCGATCAAGTTTTTGTTTCCAGAGTGCGTGACTCGTCAACAATTTTTTGATTAGATCTGGAGTAACAAATGGTTTGGCCAGGTTGCAACTAATTCTTTTCGACGAGACAAATTAGAAACTTTTCATAGCTCTACAAAGTACAAACTGAATCCGAGTCAACATAGGATATTACTGAAGATAACGAAGTGTAAACTAAGCGGAGACAGTTCTAACGATACATATATTAACATAGTTCCTTATTTCATAAATTCAGTGTTTCTAAGTTAGTTGTACAACGTGACTTTCTGAAGTTAAGAGGTTAAGTTTCAAGAACTGCAAGGAGTGAAAAGTGATTAGTGAAGTGATTGTGGTTTCAAACTCTTTTCACACCTCTAAAAGATTTCGGCTACGAAGATTTGCTGTTTGCATCATACATGAGACCTTGGTGGAGAGATGACCACATACTAAAAATACCAAAACCATCAACCACATAAGAGAAAGATGGTAAAGTGAAAAGCTGTTAAATGAGAAGTCAGGAACGTGCCTGAAATGCGATTTTTTAATCAAAACTTTAATATTGTGACATTTCTCGAGTTTATTGACATGCTTTATAAAGTGCACCCGAGGATATTTATTGACACTTGTAAAGTACATGAGCACGTTATTGGCATATTTTCCCCGTGAGTTTGAGCCAATAAATAGCGTGGGTCACGTGGAACATGCCAATGATGCAGAACTCTAACTAACAACTGCTAAACTAATGAAACAACAACTCCAAGACACGAAAGTAGGGCGACAGTAATGCGGAGGTTTCGCAATAACCTGCTCCGGCTCCTGTACTTTGCTGCTAAATATGAGACATAATATGGGCTCACGATATGTTAGCAAATAGCACGAAAATAAAGTGCAAATTCAACAAAATTAGCGCAAACAGCGCAATTCATTACCCTCCGTAGCCAAGGATTCGAACTTCTAACGTGGACTAGAGCCGTGTTGTCCAGTCCACCACAAATCCAACACGTCTGATTGGTAGACTAGACCCTTCCGAGAATTTGACTTGGCAAGTCTTTGCCTGCTCGCTTATCTTAGTGGAGCTTGTTGACGTGCTGGTGCATCATTTGCAGCCAAATCTCTGTCACAAAAAGTAGGAGATCGTTATAATCACGCTTCTCATGAAGAAGAAGAAGAGGAAGGACCTCTAATTTGAAGCACGCGACTAAATGTTATTACAGGAGAGATAATGGGATTCAGGCCGGGTGATGACATACATGAATAAATTGAATAGAGCATGAATCGTGATAACTTGATAAGAGATTTATTTCAACAGAGCCGGCTGCTGATCCGATTAGAGCCGCGACCGAGGGGGATTTAAGTAAACTCCAGCTTTGAAATCAAATTACTGATAATACTTAGATATTTAATACGGTGTTCTAAAAATAGTATCACGTACACGGTTCAATTTATGATAAGATTTGGTTTTTAAAGCTTCAGTTTTCTAAATTCGATTTAAAAATGCACCCCAAAAGAGGACATCGAGGTCCGAGGACTGAGGTATTTTATGAATCCAGAAGTTATAAAAATATTTCCTCAAGTTAAAAGTTGTTCTAATCAAAGATATAGAACGTAAGTTATACACCTGTTCCCTGCATCAGTGCGAGATTTTGTTTACAGCATAACGCTTTGTTGAGCGTGGTCTGACAACAAAATACGATTTAATTAATAATTAGGTATATAAAGAGTAAAAACAATGCCCAGACAAAATTTTCATTAATCTGGCAGATGAGTTCACAATAAGTTCGAGACCAGTATATTTGTTTAGATTCACCTTAAACTAATTCTTATAATCCCCACCTTACGAATTAATTTTCTAGGGGCGTGAAATAACAAAGCCAAATTGTAATTTCATCAGTAGTATGCCGCATAAGAAAGATAATCGAGGAAATTGAGAAAGCTCAGGACCCAGGAGCCATACAGGTAATAGAATCTGTTCATGGACACTGGACTTGGCGCCAAGAAAATTAATTCTGAGAAAATAACGGGCAGATTAATTACAGGAGCAAAGCAACAAAACAAGCAAGATGAAAATTGGGAAAATGAATCTCGGCCTTATCCAGACCACTGATTTTAACGCCCTTTTCGTTGAGTTATAAAACGATGGTTAATTTTGGCGAGCACGAAAAACCTATTGACCTATCTCCGATTCTAGTGGTCTCAACGATCACCTCCCACGTTGACAAAAGTAGACACCAACTTCATCAAATTCAAATTAAAAGTAAGCCAAATTGAAGAGGGTCATTGGCAAGCTTGCGAAGGGGCGACCCGACTGAACTAAACATAATATGTCGATTAACTACATTTAGTACACTAATCGGACGTGACGTGAAGTCACGGCTATAATAATATTCCCTGACATGACTTCTAAATTTCTAATTTGTGATAAATTCGCACCGGCCCCGATTTCACTCAACAATCTTCTTGATCGCATGTTCTAGGTAATTTTATTTGATAAAATACAACGACTACTAGTTACAAATTACCCGATTTGCTGGGAACCAATCGGCGGGCCGGGTTTACGGTGTGAACCAATGACACAACACGTTCGTCCGACAGCCTTGAGCCTAGCCTTCTCACGAAATAAGGCACTGAATTGCCAAGTAAATTAGTAGACCAACTTGCGTGAGACCGTGAGAAAGGTTGGCTCGAGTCGAGAGGACAAAAAATGACCAATCACATTACCAACTCATAATTACACACCAGGGGGTAAGATGACCATAGTGTTTGCTCATTTTGCCATAAAGAAGTCATCTGGTAGGACGATCACAGTAAAAATTTTTGATCCGAGAGAGAAATAAAAGTGCGAAAGTCATGGTCTGGTTAATCCGACAGATCTTACTATCACCTCCAGACCAGTGGCAGACTATCGACATGAGGCACTCTGCGATATAACGTATCGCACGATATGTTTTGACTGATTAATCTTAAATGAATAACCTGAATAACCTGAATAACCTAAATAACTGAAATGAATAACCTACTCAGATGGCAGAAAATTTAAACCATAAATTTGTGTATGACAAAAATCAAACACTCGTAAAAGTATCTCTGTTCAAGCCCTCAGTGGTACTACGGTACAACGGTACTACGGTACTAAGCGTAAGAAGAACGTGGCAGGTTAGATTTATTCGTCAAGCGCTCTTATCTCTCGACACACTAAAAGTAACAGCTCGTTGCTCGTGACCGCACACTTGCACTCTAGGGCAGAGCTGAGAAAATAAATACTAGATTCTAGCAGTAAGCATTGCGTCTGCGGTTTTATAAACACGATCAAAGGGTAAAATGTGGTAACTAAAACTATGACGTTCAAATGGTTAAGTGAAAATAAGTAGAAACAGATACAATCAGAATATGAGCAGATAAAGCATCATGTGCAATACGACTTATTCAGGCGCTCTTATCTCTGATTCCCACGGAAAAGTGTACCACGTGACTACCACATGGTCAACAACGCGAGATTACAACTGCTGTTTAAAAGTTTAACGACACTCACAGAACAAAGGAAATCGGATTTAGGCCAGATGACATTAAGATGGGATTAGGATTTATGTGTCATATTGTCCTTTGGAATGCTCTTATCAGTATTTATGGCCATGACGATCAGTTTATTCATTGACTATGGTCGGGTTTAAGAAAAATAAGGTGATATAGCATTTTTCTGTCGCTATCAGTTAAGATTGGAATTTTCATCGCCCTTTTTGGGCAAATCCTCTTGTCAAATTAGTTGTTGTCAAGATCACACAATTTGATTTTTAGAATTACAAAAAGTGACGATAAGAATGACTATGAAAATACAAATGTGATACTGATAGGGCAATGTGGCTTATCAAATCATTGCTTGACCAATCTTAACAGAAATAAGTAATAAGCTGAGACAAATAAAATTTTTAAGAATAGTAATGCGACTTCGAAAGTTTTATTCAGTTAGATGGTATCTATCGGTAACATATTGCATGATTAATATCGATTACAAAGCGCGAGTCGTAACTAGATATTAGATACAGCCTGAAATTTGACAATTCGAAAAAATTAGAGTTTGTCATGAGAAATATGAGAAGCAACAGAAGGAGGGAGAGAAAAACACTACCTAGAACGCAGACAGCAAGGGTCCGCAATTTTAAAACTTAGATCTATGTCACATTCGTTACTTTTCAAGCAGGACTTACATCAAATCCCAAACATCAAACTTATTTCATAATTTAATATGTCCCCAGCAGGCCCGAAAATATGAGGTTGGTTAGCGATTCAAACTGATTACACTAAACGTCAGATAAAAGTAGGCCAACTTCGAGAGAGAGAATTTCAAATAAAAGAACCCCATTGGATTGTGACAAACTTTGAGGGATGTGATTCGCCGAAAAGCACGGCCAGTTTGAGTGATCCGAGATTAAGTCACAGCCGAAAATACATATCAGCAGTTCCTCGGCAGAGCAGCACGTGACTTTAGAACGAAGTTCTCATTGGCTGCTAGTCGGAGGCCTGAATTGTGATTGGCGACAGCTTAAGCAGCGCTGCTAGCATTATATCCTAGGAAGCACACTATATATTTTGTCAGTAATTAACTTGTTGGTTTTATTAAGCATACTGGACCGTGTAAATTTGTTGTTTCGAGGGTCATGGACATTGGACGCATGCCAATGAGCGGTAAAAAGCTCAAATTTTGAATTTTCTACACCTTAACTTAGAAATTACAAGCTCATTTTTCGAATTAAATGCACGCGTCAAATTCGTGATCGTTAGCTTTATCGATCCCGGGTTACACATGAAAATAGCCTGATGCTTATTCACTATTTAGTTGTAAGTTGATTTTATAATGACTACTAATCACTTAATCAGTTTTACATGATCAGTTTGTTTCAGCCTGTCACAAACTGCTATATCTCTTCTACCACTGTGCTGCACTGTAAGTATTGTGTGTCCCGTTTAAGTTGGACCTTTTTAAGTTTATGAAGTTTATGAACTATAGATTATAAAGAAATGTAGCAACACGGTTGTGCCTTGTGGTGCAGGTGCACTTGTGCTTGTATCAAAATATCAGGAGATAAAGTTAGCCTCTTATGTACTATGTAGGCCTTCAATAACCGTGGTTTTGATTGACCTGGAGGTCAAATTCGAAATATTTTTTGCCAACACCATATTTGGTTATTTTTCGCAAACCAAAAATTTTCGGGTAAGTAGCTGGTATGCGCTGTTGTGTCAGATTCCTTGTATGGGCATGTTATCAGCGTGGATTACATTATTCATGAATAAATTTCAGTTCAATCAAAGTTCATTGCCACAGCATCTACAAAACAAAATTTTCTTAGTGCTAGACTTTTCATTAAGACTTGGACAACTAAACCTAGCAAAAAATGATAGGAATAGGATGATATAGTAATAGTAATGGCTCGCCGATATAACGCAATACCTTTTTGAATAAGGAAATAATAATGCGTGACTTTTTATGTTAAGTTTATTGGTAGCAAGCCAACTGTGAACCAGTTTAAATCATCCTCGAATCTTTGAAATTAAGATTGGTAACAATAATTTTCCCACACGGCATACGGATAATAAGTTTTAAAACAGCCGATAAAAAGTTTTGCCGCGATAAGAGAAATTATCTCTTTTAACGTGACATCTGGTAAAGTTTAAAACTTATAGATTGTTTTGAAATCTGCAACGTGTACAAAGTCCTTGCCAGGTAGGCTAGCCAAGATCACTTTTTGGAAATACATGAACATGTTTAATCTTATTCGATCGGGAAGGTCATAGCTTGCACTTTGGAACACAGTTTCTGGGGGGCATCCTCAACGTTTTAAATAAACGGCGATTAAACGCGACTTGTCCTAAACTGATGACATTACCTCCTAAATGAAACCGGCAACTGATGAGCCCCGAGAGATATTGGGTATTAATAGCTAGTCATGAGAAATAAGTTAGAGACCGAAACATAATCGATAGACTCCACCACGTGGGTAAACTTAGAGGTAAAGTTAAAGCACCTGATTTGCCCTATCTGACGAGAGGAAGAAGAATTACAATGATTATGGTCTGAGTACTGGTCGTGGTCGCTAACTGTTCCCACCAGGGCACACAGCCATGAATCTTCTCTACTATCTATCATAGAACCAGAAATTACTAGGACCACTGAATTTATCCCTATTTTGATAAACGGGAGTACTAATTTTCAGGACGGTACCAATGACAAATTAACAATGCAACTTAACGGTGACAATGCACAGATGCACATACCAAACAAAAATCAGACTTTTAACCGGACAAGGCTACAGGGAAAGAGAGAGAGAGATCCTTATATTTACGGCCAGACTTTGAGGTTAGGTGTAATTGGCAAGTCAACACTTGGAGCGGTCGTGACGTTACAATCCCCACAATAGATAACTGATAACTATTGGAATATTAATGAACAGGTCCTTTGCACGTGGGCGACTTTTATCCGCCAAATTAGGTATTTTTCTCTGTAAACAAAATGTTGGGGTATATCGGTACCCCTTTAAAAACGGAATATACCATATGATAAAGGAGGGATCGTGCTAATTTTCATCGTCATTGTCTAACAGTTGACATCAATGAAACGAGATACAATCGAACCGCTTTCTGGTGTGTATCTTGGGGTGGATCAAAGACTCCTCTGCTAGACTCAAACGGGACGGATATGATCAAAAGGGGCGGATATGATCGGATTATAATTGTTTAAGCAGATATACGGCGACAAGAGTTCTGAAGAAAGTGAAAGTTCATTTAGCCCACGTGTTGAGCTACTGCCCACTTCATGTGATAATGTTACCGATAAGTCTAGTAAATGTGAGGATGTCAATTTTTGACGGAGCCAAGTATTGGACAATACCAGGATAATGACACTGACACCCCCACCCTCGCTTCCCATTAAGTCATTAACAAACTTGTCCTGATAATAGGTTAAATCTTGAGTACCGTGAGTATCGAATTAGTGAGCTCTGAGTACCTGGAGATAAGGGAGGAGGTAAAGAGAGACGTGATAAATTCATCTTAACCAGGGAAACTGTACAAACTTATAAGTTATAACTTATACAAATGAATACTACGGTGTCATTCAAATATTGATACTGCAGAAAAGGTGCCTGAAGAACAATGATAAACAACATTATTCCTAATGTTTAAATCAAACTAGAATACTGTTCATATGAGGAAAGACGCACACGTGCAGGCAAATCCCGTCTAGTTCCCAGAATATGCAGACCGATGGTGTTATCGCAACTCAGGAATGTTGTCGTCAGGTTATAATGGAGCATTCCTGCCAAGATATTATCGGATATATCAACACACTGAGAATATTATGATATTGTGAATTGCTCTACTGTGACCGAGACTAAGAAACTCTGTTACAAGTTTACAACTAGGCACTTCAGGCTTGGGTAAGCATGAATATGACTATGAGTTAGCTCAGGAAATTAAAAAGTTGCGACCTTTACCTTAAATGAAATTAACCAGTAGGACATTGACACAGCGGCATCCTTAATAAACTAACGCATGTGAGACTTCATTATTCAACTTCGATCTAGTCCAATAGAATTTAACACGAAAGCGACCTGAAGTTTTAGTGAAAAAAGGCTGCACTGGGGACACACATGGTTTATTAGCAGGCATGGCCTGAATACAACTAGGAAATTTAAAATACTTAAAGGGTGAAATGTAATATTATACAGGCTGCTAGACTTAAATGTAGGGACCGATTTTGATACGATCATCAGTGAGTTCCCTTATTAACCATTTTTAATCTAGCTGTTGGAAACCGAAACAAATGTGTATGAAAACTTACAATAATTGTCAGGTCCTTAAGTAGAAAGTACATGAAAGCATCTCTGCGACTAACTGTAGCATTTTATCCAGTCTCAATGATGCACCCGTTGGTTTCATTATACATGTGACTAATCTGAAAGAGAAAGAAGTGAGAGAAAGAAGTGAGTTCCTAGGTTGGAAGCTGACTTAAACAGGTTGAAATTTGGGAAAAATTGTAAATATGGTAAGACATACTAGAATTCTAATAGAGAATTATGCCACATATTTGGAATTTAAAACACCCAGTAGAACTGGTTGTCCTGTCCTGTGAAAATGATAATACAGAAAAATTTGACTTCGCAAGCAAAATGTCACGAATCTCTTCATCGTTACAACTTGTTTATTTTACTACACAAGAAGAAATGTAAAACCAACATTTTATTTATCAAGGTGCAGTGTGCACAAATATTGACGTTTTGTCTCGTAAAAGGAGGACAGATTACAATATCGAACGAAGTCAAAGTAGCGGTGATTTAAACAATATGAAAAACCAGCAAAATTTTTTCTAAAATCATTTCTGGTCATAACATCTTTCCAATTAAAATCACCTGACTGGGACATGGGCTGGTTATTCCAAGAATAGAACGTAGTGCAGTCATGGGATCCAACACAAAGACCAAAACTAATTTGATACCGACCTTTCCAGTGTCAAGTTTCAACTCGAAACAAATCGTCACGGGGAATCATCAAATTGTAATATTTACAATATGTTAGTTGCCATAGCAACATTAACAGCCCACGCGACGTGATGTATTTTGTACTGAGGTCCTTGCTAGAATATAAACTTGCAATTCTGACAGTGGTAAATATGGCTGTGAAGGAGGATAAGTCTTCCTCATGAATGGAATTATATGGAATTAGAGTCAGGTCAACTTCTCTAGTTGGATGAAAAGTAAAACATTTTAGGTCTTTTGATGGCTTGTATGGACCTGATTAACTTATCTTTCTATTAATCATGGCCCAAAATTAAAAGTAGCTATCCATCGAAGTGCTTCTTATACCATTTCTACTTGGACTATTATTCTTAAAATATAACTGTTATAAGCTCATATGATTCAACAATGGATGTTGTCAGTGACTAGCCAAAACATTTTTAATCCTGGCCTCCTACAGTCTAGTGTTTATCAGCAGTTGCTTATAGTTTTCTTCTTAATATTTCATTTGTGTTTTCATTAATTTAATTTAGATATTGATACATAGTAATGAGAACATGGTAGTAGTTTTCTTCTTAATATTTCCTTTCTGATTTTATTGATATCTAATTATCTTTAATAGTTATCTTTAATTTACTTGGTTATTAAAAGAGTCAAAACTGTTCATGTTGCCAATTTTTATTTGTCATGACCAAAAATTTTAGCTTGATGCCATATACCAGCCTTCTACTCATGCGATTCTTATCTTAACAACTTGGGAGGGCTGGCCATTAACCACATGTTCATTACATGTTGAAGCAAAAGGTATATCAACTATCATAGTTACATAGCTGCCACCTCTATTACCCTCTAATCTGAAATAAGGTAAACATGGGCACTACAGAATGTTAGCTAGCTTTGTCAACATACAATAATACTTCATAATTTTGGGTGGTTAAACTATTAGGCACTGCATGGCTCTGTTTCAGTTCAACTGACCTGTGCTAACAACGAAAAAAGCAATGTCGTACATGCTTGGACAAAGAAATAGGTAGGTGCGTTGGCTATTGTGAAAGTGATTGTGTCTCTGAGAGAAGTTTAGTTCAATATCATGCACCAAATATTCGGACAGGAAAAATTTAACAAATTTACATTGACATAGTTAATCAACGAGTTTGCTGATGACTTTCACAATAAGGTCAGAAAGATTGAGACAGTTGAAAGACCAGATTTAGAGTAATTTAAGAAATCTTCTTCAGTTGACTCAGCCGAATGACTCGAAAACCGTGATTGAGGGTTAAATGAGGAGGGTCTCCGTTAAAAGATCTAGAATCTTCCAGGAGCCTGGGTACAGCTCCTAGGTGTAACTTATACAAAATAAAATACAAGTCTGTCATCTAACTTCTAGCTGATGCATATTCTGTTATTTACTTGTAAGCAGGTAGGCCAAGACATTACTTCAACCTGGACAGAACCATCTTTCTAACCACCTGCAGCTCAGTATGCTGGTGGTCAGAAGTGCATCGAATGTTCTGTACTCAGTAGGGCAGAGGTAAGTGAGCCTGTGGAAACCTTTTAGACAGTGGCATAGCAACTGAAGAAAACAAAATAATAAGTTTTGTACAAATTTTATACAAAGAAACATCGTACAAATATATATCACATATTGGAAAGAGAAGGATAGGAGAACTAATATCATATATAATCACTATACTTTGCCTGTTTACTGTGTGTAGGTTAATTTGTAAAGGGTTTTCCTTTAGCACACAATTCAAAGCAAAACGACATGGTCGAGAGTAATTAAAATCTACAAAAAACCGTAAACTTTGCAAATATGTCCAAGGCCAAATTAGCTAAAAATAACACGACGTTGATATGTCCATGAATAAAAAAAGAAAAGAAGCAAGAGTGTTCATTGGATCTTAGACGATGAAAGAATATAACAAACCCTAATATTAAATAAAAGCCTTCGGTGTGAAAATCAATGGAACTAACATAGCTGAGCACAGCTGTTGTCTACGTCACTCTCATCACTAATGGTACGACAGCACGCACCCTCCCGGCATTTTATTCTCGCATCGAATGAGGATCGAACAAAGTCAGAAAAGTCACTAGAAATTCCATCGAAAGTGATTTAAACCTTTGATCCAATATCATTCCCCACCCCCAATTTTCGAGAATACTATGCAATACAGAATACAACAATCGACCTATACGACCATAAACAAAAATCATCAAAAACTAATAAAATATCAGTAGCAATATTAACTTCAAACTTGACGAAATTTACCGGGCGCTGCGTGGCTTTTTCTACGATTCCCTCCGATCGTTGTCGTAGACAATAAGAACTGAGATTACGGTTCATACCGGGCGCTGCGTGACCCTTTCTAAGTTTCTCTCCGTTTCTCTCGTAGACAAGAAAGACTGAGGTACCCAGGCAATAAGTTTCCCACTACCCAGGCAAGACGAAATTATATCCGTCTGATCTTTTTTACAAAGTTACCCTCTTCGTCTTCTTCAGACTTAATGCATCTTTTTATTGCAACAAAAAGATTATTTCTTAGTTATTCATTATGCACGTCTTTACAATATCGCCAACCATTTTGCTTCTTCGTTTTCACGAATAAATCTTAAATTGAATTTTTCAAGACTTCAAATGGAGATAAAAAAATTTAGGTGACAATTTAAGTTGTTTAAAAATGCAAAAAAAGATGGTGTACAAAATTTTTACCTAAACTGACGGGAATACAACTCGCGAGTGCCTTGTTGCAGTAATACTTGACTGTTGACTCTCGCAAAACAGTAGACGGATGTAATCTCGTAAACGTGAAACGAATATAATCTCGTCAAGCGAGTGTTTTGCACGATATCAGATATAATTGGAAATGTCTAACTTTTGTTTTTACGCGGCTATAATGTATAACTTAAATGTTAAAATGAAAATAAGTCTATTAGATCTAAACTTGACCCCAACCTTCTTCCTAGTTAAATAAAATCTTTTAATCAATGATGTATAATATGTTCATCTAACAATGTTTTTACGCCGCGCGTTACTTGGCCCTGCCGCTTTGGGTACCCAAGCCTTACGTTGTCTTGACGATATTGTATTGGTCTACCGCATACCGCAAGGCTGCGAGCCGCGCGTGAGTCGGGTAACACCTTGAAAAACTTTATCCGACCCTCATTCAATGTGAATAAAATTCAAATGCGTGAGAGCGCGTGATGGCCGCGGCAGTAGGTTATCAACCTACAAAATAAAATCCGCTGAGAATAAAATGTGAGCTGAAGTGTGAGCGCTGCACTCACCTATGACCTAGCCAGCTGTGCTAACGCCGCGCGTGGTGGCTGCTAGTGCTACGCAGCTAAAATAAATTATAAAGCAAGTGGCTTTTTCAGCCAACTCTGGTGGCGCTGGGCGCGCGCAAAACGGGGAGCTATGGTCAGAGCAAAATCTATAACTGATAACGCCTGATAGTAGCAAAGCTGCGAGTCACGCGCGGGTCGGGTACGGTAACACCTTGACAATACAAGGGGATTTTAGATTTTTGCTTTGTAACCGTGAACCGATCAAAGTGCAAAGGGGACTAATAAAAAAGTTGTCTGTTGTCGCGGTATTACCCGACTCTCCTGTCTCCCAGTTCAAAGGGGAATGAAAACGGTCGTTAAACGGTAAACGGGTGATATAATCTCGTTAAAATTAAAAAGAGAGAGCTGAGCCACGCAGCTTGTACGGCAGCGCGCACCCTCCTGTCATTTTATTAGCTTCGAATGAGGGTCGGACGAAGTCAGACAACACGCAGCGTCCTATAATGTGGGTAATTCAGTGTTGAGTATAACATAAGCCCATGCATGAGCTCGCGCGGTTCCAAAATTTCGGCCCGGACAGATTGAGCTGGTGACCTGTCCACTGTTGGAATGTTGAATTTTAATTCGAAGCCGCGCCTCCGCATGTACGAGCTCAACTGGTTTTGTAAGTATTTTTAAACGTATAGTCCGGGGCCGTGCTTTTTGCAACGCGAAGCATGCAATGGCCACCCATTTTTGGGTGGCCATTGCTTTTCTACCGCTTTGTCGAGGTGTTACCCGACCCGCGGCTCGTTAGACGGATATCATCTCGTCAATCTACCGCTACGTTTCCCCCGATCGCGTGAACTTGTTGTACTTGTAGACAATTAAGACCGAGGTACCCAGGTAAGATGCATGATTTGTTTGAGCAAAGGTCGGTGTGCCTAATACTAATAGTCTACCAGTACCACATGTCGACTATCTCTTTTATTTTTTCTTCTAGTTCTACTTCTTATGATTTGAGCAACCAAGTCCGTATTGATTTATTACCCTAATGATTTAGGAGACAAAAATTTAGGAGACCAAAATTTAGGAGACAAAAATTCGAAATTCAAGACAACGAAAGTTAAACTTAAATGTGAAACTTCAGAACCTCGGCCAGCCGTGCAAGAAGTTAAACTTAAAGATCTATCACAAAAAGCACAATTATACTAACAGTAACACTGTCGAAACAAACTTTGCAGGACACTTTTAAAGCACAAGCCGTAGCTGTGATTGGTCGACATAAATATAGGGCTACCAGTACCACTCACAGCAACGTTGACCAGCAATGCCCAATCAAAGCAACTTCTCTTAAGAAGGAATGAATCCTTTGTTATAAATATAAATGGCACAATTCAACCAGATTGCTAATGGATCACAATGAACATTCTGATTCTGAAAATTTTGCTGCAGCTAGCGTCCAATTATTCGTCCTCAAAAAGTAGCAGAGTAGCCATTAATTTAAATTGGAAACACCTTGCGATGCAATTTGTCGGACAAAATTTATTGCAAGGTGTTCCGAGCTCGAATTGTGCTATCTGACAATGACTACTCACCACTCAAGTTCTTCACTCTGGGAGTTGAAGTCGGAAATCTAACTTTGTGGCGGTTCTTAACCATACGGTAAAGTCAAAACTTAGGAGTGTGGTATTTCTAAAATCCCAGACTATTGGCATTGGCTCCCGATACATCATATGGTTATTGATGAAAGTTTGCGCTTTAGGTTTGATGTTAAGTTAAGTGCACACATTAGTATTTAGTAAGTAAGCAATTATTCCAGGATATACTTACACGTTCTATTACCATAAGGGATTACTTGCGATTGCTATTACTTAGGTTCCGTTTTATTATGGAATGTGCTTTAAGATATTTGTTCACATGTTCCGGCCGTGATCTGATCCAATCAGAGTAAACTTTCCCAAGATCGGCACGTTAAAGCAAAAGATCACATCACTCATTACTAACTAAATACATCACCAAAGACAAATCTCACATCACACGCTGAACATGAGATCGTATCACGCATTACATAGCAGGACCTCTTATCACACGCTAAATCATCCTGTGCTCGCCGTGAACTATGTCACTCGATCCCCACCCACATTCCCGACAAGCAAAACTTCTCAAACAACATCTCGTTTCGTAACAGTATAAAAGGCACGTGAGACGATTAGTCGTCATCACTTCGTCACTACTACGTCACAGTTCGGATCTACCACGAAACTTCAGCAATGCTAACCACATCTCTACCACAACTACCTAGAGGTCTGATCGTCCTGAAGGAATTGGGAAGAGGAGGAAACGGGACTGTTTACCTGACCCAACATCACATATCCCTCAACAAGTACGTCGTGAAAATCTTCAGAGATCATCCTGACCTACCGGTCGTTTACCTGGACGGAATAGAGCTGCCTCTGGAGATCGCAACCCTGAGATCCCTTCACCACCCAAACATAGTGAAGTACAAGACACACTTCCTGGAGGACGGAGAGTGGTACCTGGTGATGGACTACGAACCTGGCTTCAGCGACCTCCACACCCTGACCAGGAGCTGCAGATTCACAGAGGGTACAATACAGATCATAGCTGAGCAGTTGTACGGGGTTGTTAACTTCTGTCTGCAGAACAACATCGACCACGGCGACATTAAGGAGGAGAATATCTTGTACAACCCCAAGACGAAGCAGCTGAAACTGATAGACTTCGGTACTGCTCTACCTCTCTCTAGACATCCCATTTCCTCTCTCAGAGGAACTACCGTCTGTCTGCCTCCTGAGGCGTTCACTAAACCTCACTACTTCCCTCTTCAAGCTAGCGTCTGGGCTATAGGATGTGTTCTCTACGGCTGTATGACGAATAAACCTGCCTTCTTGGAAACTTCAGACATCCTCAACAAGAGAGCGAGAGTTCCACCCTCAGCTAGGAAAGTCTACTCCGGCAAACTGGTCAACTTGGTGGAGCGATGTTTGGAACCCTGCCAAGTTTTGAGGATCATGTGGTCCGAACTAGGAAGGAACTTGTGAAATATGACTGGGAACATTTTGATTCTATTGCATTCTGTGAATGCTAAGATATTTTGACGTATTGTTTTTATAAGATTGATTTATTTGCCATTTTAATATTTTATATCAAACTTCAAACCTGGACTTCTTTGATCTACTCTTCTTATATCTTTTTACATTAAAATCATCGAACATAAACAGCAACAAAATTTGCGATCCAATCAAAAAGTAAACTGATAAAAGTTGCGCAGCTAGCAAGGCCCGTGCCGAACAACGGCAACAAATCAAATCTCCTCGAACTTATACGGAATGCCAGGTCCCTTAACATCATTACAAGCAGCAAGCAGCGACAGTCAGTCTAGCAAGATTTTATTGCATTGTGCACGCCTTAATCAGAGCAACTTTCCACAATTTAATCGCAGCTCCATTGAGCACTTGATCAGTTGGTGCGTGGCGCTAGATATAGTTTGGCCGTTAATCAAAATCGTACAACAAGAGCGGTCTGTTAAATTTAACAGCTGCTAACTATACGAATAGTTCAGAGAGGTTTTACAGATCGGGGCCGGTCCACGCGATCAATTAGGAGCAGGTGGACACCTTACTTCTGCTAATGAAAGACAATTCCCGGGGTAGGGGTACAGAGAGGCTGCTTAATTTCATGACGAGAACAAGCCAGGTTTTTGTGTAGGTGGAGGAGGCGGTCCTCTGTCAAGGTCTATCTCGGAGTGGTGAAGTGGCGGAGTTGTAACAGCCTGTGTCTAAAGGTGAGGTTAGAGGTAGCAACTTTGCTCTGGAGGGTTTGAGGTAGTAACTCTAAGAGATAGCGAACAGGCTCTTAAAGATTTCAAATAGCTGTGGAAGGCTGTGCGTTAAGGGGGCCGAAGAACACTTCTGAACTGGTGGTGCGATTTTCCTGGATTCACCGGGAAGTGAAATCGTCCCAACAGTCGGTGGTTACTTCTTAATTTTACTGATCTCTTAATTACCCATTTAACATAAATACAGCTGTTCATCTGAAAGTCCCGAAATTCAAGATTCGTGAGGTGAGTTTCCAACACACCATATTTAACCCTCAATCCTCGGTGATATTAGTGAACAGTGCTGACATACTCTCCCCGTTGTGAATACGTCTGATTGCCTCCGCAAACATTTTACTGACATCCACCACGTGAATCTTCGGGCTTATTGCCAGTCCGTTTGATAGAGGAACTGAAAGTGTTAGATAGAGGAACTGAATCTTTATGTTTTACTTGATTGATGCTATCCAATAAAAACTTGCCGCCAAAAGGCAGAATTAATTACAGCGGTTTTTGCTAAATAAATGGATTAATTAATTTCTAAGTGTATTTTTGGCCAAACTTAAGGCATTTAAATATCAGCAAATTCATTCCGTCCACCACTCACCCGTGTTGGTAATAACAACTTGGTCCAGACTAGAAGAAGAGTTAATCAGCTCCAGAGCATTGCCAGATAAAATACCGTGGGGTGCCATGGCGTAGACTTTCTGAGCTCCTTGCTCCTTCAGGAATCCAGCTAGCAGACACCATGGTTCTATGTCGTCTATAATGTCGTCCAGCATTATTGCTATCTGGTAGAAATATAAACTCGGTTTTCTTGTTCTTAATCATTATTCAATTACGATTCTCAAATTCTCATTCAGAAGTATACATAGCTACTTGCTAGTCGCGTATTGTAACGAGACAATCTAACCCCCTGTTGGTAAACACATAATCCACTGGTAAAATACTCAGATACCTTGCCCTTAACAGATCCTACAAGGGAGAGAGAAGGTTTGATTTTCTGCTGATACCGAGGGATGGGTGTCGGGAAGCTACAAGCGAAGGTTGCCGGGGCGACAATGGGTAAAGTACCATTACCGATCTGTATAGGGGTGGGAGGAGGGGACGTCCTTCCGTCCACTTCTCTCTGTTGGAAGTTAACTTTGGAGAATAGGATTATGAAGCGGTAGGATTACTTAAAGTGTATTTAAAGTGTATTTAAAGTGTATTTAAAGTGTATTACTTAAAGTGTATTTAAAGTGTATTTAAAGTGTATTACTTAAAGTGTATTTAAGTAGAATAAACCCTTCTCCAGATTTTTCATTTTCGAAAATCTAAGTCCCATGTAAAACTGTAATCCCTCCACAAAAACGAGTTGTACTACAAACTGTTGATCAGTTCCTAACAACAAACCTCCTCTTCCTCCTTGAGTTCTCCGTGAACAACAGCAAAGTTAACTCTGAGTCGTTCAGCGTAGCTGGAGACCCGGCGAGTAGAGCTGGGGTGTTTGGCTACCATCACACATTCCCTGTAGTTGGGGATGTTGTCCAGGATGTACTGGGGAGGGGAAGTGTGACAGTTTGGTAGAGAAGTGTGACAGTTTGGTGGAGAAGTGTGACAGTTTGGTGGAGAAGTGTGACAGTTTGGTGGAGAAGTGTGACAGTTTGGTCGAGAAGTGTGACAGTTTGGTCGAGAAGTGTGACAGTTTGGTGGAGAAGTGTGACAGTTTGGTGGAGAAGTGTGACAGTTTGGTCGAGAAGTGTGACAGTTTGGTCGAGAGTTCATTTTCAAATAATTGCGTAATGTTAACAATATAATATTCTCACAAAAATTAAGTTTTACCAGCGGACAGATTTGATATGAATCCAAACCTTATTGACAAATACAAAATTGATAAAGACAATCTTTACCTGCAGAAGAAAAGGTGAAGATCGGAGGTTGTCAACCGAGCAATCAAAAAACCCATGTATTTCCCTTTGATGTAGATCCATCGTTATGAGATGATTTATGCCTGAGTGTTGGATTTCTCGCTATAGGGCGAAATGCCAGAATATCAGCTTGTAAGAAATAAAACCTTTTCTTTTTTAAGCGAGTCAACAACTTTTAAATAAATTCTGTAGAAAAATAGAAGAAAATGTGTAGCAAGCTGTGACTGATAATACCTGCATTACACATAAGTTTAGCGAGTAGCTTTGACGTGATGCATGCTCTCCTTCTCATTCTACATTGTTTCGAGTAGGGTAGATATGGAATCACAGCTGAAATAGTGATATTTATTGCTGGTTAACTACTGAGTGTCGGGGTAACACTTTAATCTGCACAAAGAATGATTCAACTTGAACTTGAATAAATACCAAGTGAAAAAATCAGGATAATCATACATACAATTTAAATTGGAACAAGAAAGATCTAAATTAGACAAACCAACAATTTTACGAGCGGATGAAGTTTTGCAAGCGTAGACCATGGTGAGAAGCTCGAACACGTCGTTGTTCACCCTCTTGGAGCCGCTCTGGATGATGAAGACCTCCTTGCCCCGGATACTCTCCTGCAGCTTTACTTCCGTCTCCGTGGAGGACAGGTTGTGTACCAGGATGTCTCCTAGCTTCACACCCACGTGTCTGAAACGTGCAGAGTTGGAGGTTCTCTTACTTCTCTACAGTCGGTTAAAATAGGTTGATTATCAACTAAGCAACATTTTCGCGGAAATGAACTAAGAAATAAACTTATAATAGATCAAGTGAAGTGTGGAAGTGAAGTGTGGAAGTGCAGTGTGGAAGTGCAGTGTGGAATTAAAGTGTGGAAGTGAAGTGTGGAAGTGCAGTGTAGAAGTGCAGTGTGGAAGTGAAGTGTGGAAGTGAAGTGTGGAAGTGAAGTGTGGAAGTGAACTGTGAAAGTGAAGTGTGGAAGTGAAGTGTGGAAGTGAAGTGCGAAAGTGAAATGTGGAAGTGAAATGTGGGAAGTGAAGTGTGGAAGTGAAGTGTGGAAGTGAAGTGTGGAAGTATAGAGTGGAAGTGAAGTGTGGAAGTGAAGTGTGGAAGTGAAGTGTGGAAGTATAGAGTGGAAGTGGGGTACACCTACCCAGCAATGTCCTCAGCAAGAGATGGGTGACTCTGTCCTGCAAACAGCACCATCGGGGCTCGCGGATCCCCCATAGCCGGGCTGAAAGAAACAAAGTTACGTTTGTTAAATCTACAGACCATTAAGGGAGGGGGCCGTTGCTTGATAAGTATAGTTTAGCGACGCTTTTAATATGTGAGGGAATATTTACTAAGGAGTCCTATAGTTCGCATTTTAACACCTTGAGTATCAGGGCCGCCATGTATGACACGACTTTCTAACTTTAGACTAAATTTTATACTATTCAAATCGATAAAGGGGACGAACAAAGTTCCTAACTGAAACTGTAATAAGAAGTCTATGAAGTCTCAACATGATAAATACCTTCTCTCCAAAATCCAAAGAAGCCAAACACTCAAAAAGCGGAAACCATGACGATACAAAAAAATGGACAATTTTTTAGTAAACCAGGACCGAGAGGGTAAAGTAAAGGAGGAGCATTGCACGGAGAACCTGGATGTAGTTATAAGGACTGGTTACAGAGCAAGGCGGCTTCGTGTGAACAGAGAGCTGTTAAAGGGATAATGGTTTAAGTTTTGTGTGTTACGTAGTTAGGGAGAGACACGCGGAGCAGTGACACTGTGTAGCATTTTAGCTACATTGTATACCTTAGCTACATTAGCTACATGACAGGTTATAGCTCTACTGTGGAAATGGGAAAGCACTCCAGTTACACTGTGCACAATATACATTGAGTAGACTATGTACACTGTACACTGAGTATATTGTGTACGAAACACATTGAGTGTACTGACTATATCGATTGTACTGAATATAGATTGCACTTTCAGTCTATTTGAAGAAATTCACAAGTTCTTAATATTCGTTCTGTTTTCATTTTTAAATATGATCGCTTAAAAGAATTTAAACGTCTGTCATGATAACATCGCACTGTAGAACTTCGCGAAATTAAGCACGATTAAGTAATCAAAGATTCCGTTGCTTCACGGGTAGGACAAAAGCGAGGCTTATAAAGGCTTTAATACCAGAGCCGGCTACCAAGTTTGACTTACTAAACCAGGCTAACTAAGCTACCTAAGTTAGTTCGGCTAACTAAGCTAAGTAAGTCAGTTCGGCTAAATAAGCTAGGTTAGCAGTGCGCTACCCTCGTTGTGAGATATTTAGATAGATAGATATATTCTATAAAACAAAGTAACAAGCAATCAGAACAAGCAATCAGCCGGAAAGAAGAAAGATACAGGAAAGAAAGATACGCCTCAAACTGGAGCAGAGCGCTTGTTATTGGCACGAACAAATTAGTGCAAACAAACAAATGAAATGAAGCTCATGATGACTGGACATATCAACATATATTATACTGTACACAACACATACATTGGAGTGCAGCTGGCAACCTTCACTCAGCTAATTATTAACACACAAGTGTACGAGCTATGAGAGTAGGTACAGACAGACGCTGCTACAACCCAGTGTAGCAGGCAGGTATTCCTGTCTGTCTGTCATTGTGTGTCTATCAGGAGTCATAGTCATTGTTAGGAAGAATTTACCCCAGCTCTTTAGCGCCTGATATCGTCCGTTTGTATGGCAAGTTATATGTGACAGTGTATCTAGTGCTGTGTAGGCAACCACTTAACGAGTATATTGGAATGTAAAGCTTCAAAACGATAGTTTATAAAAAGTATGGAATATGTATGATGGATTCTTTGCGGGATTGCATCAAAAGATTAAAGCACTGTGGGCGGCGAAGGCGCATAAATTATTTAAGGCAGAGAAAATACGAAAATAGCAAGTAAAATTCAAGTTGAAGACTTATGTGAGTTCTCGAATGTTATAGCGGCTGCTCAATAAGTAAATGAAATTTAATTTTTTGCGGAATATATGCAAAGATGAAAATGATATGAACTATGTATCACACACAACAAATTAGAGTAAAATCCCCGATATACCATGCCCCAAGAAAAAGTATAAAGCACAATTTTATATTTTATACAAAATTATGCTTTATACTTTGTGATGCTCCAGACTTCTTCTTCAAAATATGAAAAAATGTATAGGCAACAGATAACTAGCCATTAATTCCACTCTATCATTTTCTAACAATTCTACTCAAATTAAAATTTCGGTTTAATAAATCTTACCTCAGTGTGTAAGCATTACACAAATATTTATTCAACTTTGGAAATGATATTCAAGTTCCACGATAAAATTAATAGATATTACATATATAAAGCTGTTTAATAATGTTTCAGAACAATTTACAAAAGGAAAATATAAATAGTATTACTTACAGAAAACATCTGTTCAGCAACATGCCGCTTATTTGGATTCCAAATAACTATAAGGCTTTGAATATTCACGAACAAAATGACGAACAATTATGATTCAATTTAGAAAATGCAATGCAGACGTAACAATCTCAAAGAAGCAAAAAGTGCACGACCGCTGAATAATTAACCAGAAGTAAAACGAGCCAAGCAACGAACCATGTTAATTAATTATAATGTACCGGGTAAGTTCGAAACTGCCATCAGGCTTAGAGAATTGTACAAAATTAAACGGAAGTGTGCCTGGGCCACTATTTTCATGGTTATTCCCTGTCGCATTTGTCAACAGTTAAGCCGAGAAGAACCATAAAACTTCAATCAAAATATCTTCGTTCCATTAGAGCCGATGTGTCTTAAAAATTGAACGATGGGAGAAATATGAAGTTATAATCAACTACTTATAGTTATTTTAACTAATTATAGTGGTTATTATAACTAATTATAGTGATTATAAGTCTGGACGGTCTCAAACTACATTACCGAATTTCCAGTATACTAAAGAACACAACTGTGGCGAACACAGATGTCGAACAGAGCCAAAGTCATGCCGTGTAATCTTCCAGCGTTACAAGACAATTACAGAAATTATCATCGGCAAAGAACGATGCCATGATAAAAGTGATTGCTAATGACTGATAATTCAATAACTTCTGTTTGCTAAAACCGCCAAACACTATACACAATGTACAACGAACTATATATAAGTACACTGCATGGACTAGTTTAATAAGTTATTAGTCTACAAGAAACTGGGAAATGTAGTTACTAGAGACACGGTTTGATACACTATCATAGCTAACTTGGTACGTTCGGGGTAAACTGTACAAATTCCACTTCTGAACTGCTAGAGCTGCAAAATTGGTGCTTATACAGCTTACACGTGCACAAAACATGTAGCACGTGCACAAAACATTTAACAGGTGCACAAAACTGGATTGGTCATATCGCCTACAATCCTGTCACCTTGTTGACAGCTTAATCACTTCACCCACATCCAATTAGCACCCGACAAGGTAGCGATATTGAATATTAATCATACTGGTGCTAGTTATTCCTGCAGCTGAATATCTATTAGCTTATTTGCTATCGATGGAGTGATAATCCTATAATCGTACCAGAGTTAAACTAAGTCAAGGTTCTGAAGTAAACTTAACCAAATAATGAGAAGTTCTGAAGAAGACTTAAAGATAAGTTCTGAAGTAGACCTAACGATAGGTAAGCAACTTATATACTTATAATATAGTTTATATAAAAGCATTGACAGACTGATAGGAGTGGAGAACTGCTATTGCAGGAGGGTACAACAAACAACTTCTTAACGAGACAAGCTAACTTAAATTGTGCAAGCTAAGTACTCTTTTAAGTTCGAGAATCTTCTAAATCAAGTTAGGTACTCTTGATTGTTAAAATGTCAATGATTAAAAATTTGTTACTTGTACTACAATCAGTTTAAACTACAGTGACCTCAATTCTTTAATTAACTCTTCTAATATATTTTGACTTCATTAAAGTATCTCAAATCGAAACTTTTATTCTTAAGCTGACTTTTTGAGGGATAGTCGGACAACACAAAACCGGACAAACTTACAAACTTACAAAGATCAAATGATAAAGGAACGAACTACGGAATGCTAAATGACGATAGTGGAATGGTATAGGTATGTATAATTCCTGTATTACCGTTAAACCTACATAGACAACTCAGTAATCCAATCCAGTAGTTAGCTTCTCCAATCGTATACCCTCAAGTATGCGGACTACTCATTTACACAAAACTGCAAAACAACAAGAGCCGGATAAAGAATGAGTGTGAAAGTGAAAACACTTACAAGCGGCTGACAAAGTATTGAGCCATTGTGTTGACAGATACCAAGGTCGTACAAAAGTCTTTTACTAAGACGAGGCCTATTATAGCCAGGACTCAGATTTAATACTGTCAAGTATTATAGCTTCCGTAGATTCAGGTGTTGGACTCCTTCCAAGAGAAACTTGTAAACTAGTGGTGGAGTACTTCGTGTTCTATACACTTATACAGCCTGAAGCCATCTACATTCAACGTAGAAATAAGTTTGCCTTGAAACAAAAGTTTGGCTGAAGTAACCGGAAATGCACAATGTTCGTAAATTGAGTAATTATTCCGGAGTAAGTAGAATTGTTACAATGTTTGACATCGACCTGGTCACGCTGTAAAATCAAACAATCGTCAATATGTAAGTTTCATAAACTTGGACGGTAAAACGAGGATTCGTGTCTATGTAAGGTATTATAGTATTATATTAGTCTATATATTTAATTAGTGGGCTATATACTTATATTGATATCTGAGGTGCTTCAGAAGAGCTAATCAGCTAAATGTAGCCAAAAATTTTGGCACTATTGTGAACTGAAATAAAGAAATAGAAAACCGAACAGAATTGTCAAATCAATTTGTTCTTAAGCAGCATGTACACTCTCAAATACTCCTTCATTAAAACAATGGAATAGTTTGGATGACTTATTATACTGACGGTATCTTCCAGAAATTTTCTATAGCAAGTTTGTGTTTGCGTTGTACTGATCACCAGCTGATCAAAAGATCAAATTTAAGACCCCTAAAGCGCAAAATACAAATTTCCCAAGTCCAGGTCAGCACTGACTACTGTTTAACATGCTGGTCTACCGAGAGATGAACCTGCACATGGTTATTCAGAATGTTCAAGATCGAAAATTTCTGTAAATCAAGCATTCCCAGCTCACCTCTATTCTGTTATTGTCAAGAATTTCACTTCCCAATTTGAATTCGCTTCTCTAGCAGCAGGTTCTATGAGCACATTCAACTTAGCAACTACAACACAAGGAAAGCGATAAAGTATAAAAATAGCTAAAGTCGATTATAAATGTCAATGCATTCCGAGAGAAGTTTTGCGCAAGTCCCCCGAAAGCAACTGAATTCTTCTGTTTACATTCGGAAGTGGGCAACAAAAGTTTTACCTATAGGTACACATCAGCATGCCGTTCAACATCGTTCACCCAGCAGCTGTACGGTTTCAATTATTGACACAAAATTGGCGCCCTATTTTAACACTTCACTATGGAAAACATGCAATATAATTGAATTGTTCCAGCTAGGAAGAATGAAAATTTACTGTTTACTGTTTACACCTGTATTACTGGTATAGCAGCTAGGTTTAACGATCATGATCTTGTTGATATTGATACTTCGTCTCAAACTCATCAAAACACAGTCTAACTTAGATGCGATTATCAGTTATCAATTGATTTATTAAAAACGAGTAAAATCTCGATTTATGAGACCCCCTCCCCTTCTAGGCGAATAACTGACTACTAATTAACCATGAATAAAACATTCTAAATGGAGAAGAGGTATTTTTTATTGAATCTGAGTGAAAACGACAGGTACCTAAAATTTTAGTATAATCAGAAAATGATAAGACGATACTTACTATCTACATCTGTGAGACATGCTACGGGTATTTTAGTTACCAACACTTGATGAACACAACGCAGTCAAAATTGATACGCCATCTGAACTGAAGGATCTAAAACTGTTAAGTTTTGTTGTAAAATTATTGCTTTAATTTTTTGATTAATATTAATGAGGTTTAATAAACAGATTTAAACGAGTTATATTAAAGAATTAGGCGGACACATAGATGTAAGCTGCTCAGTGAAAAGTTTAGCGCCCTTCTCCTTAAAATCAGATGTGTAGGCTTGACAAGAGTAACATCAGATGTATATACTTGACAGGATCGGCTATTGCACAACGAGCAGGCAAACTGGAACATTCATTAAAAATGAAAAGACCAATTTGACAACATATATTTACATAATATCGATGTCATTAGGTTTTACCGCTGTCGCGATGGTTATCATCCGACATCTTTTTTCTAATACATTTCCGCTACATTAAATCGAACTATCTAACTTTCCCTAAACAGCATGATTAGCTAATGAGCTCACAAGGACAACAGTAAATTGTTCAGGAAACTGACTACACCCATATAGTAAAATAACCACGATTTAATGACGACAATTAAATGATTATATATTTTAAAAATGAAGATGAAGATAAAGATGTTCATGCTGTGAGAGACGGTGTAAACAAAATTATGTTCTACCTACGAAAACAACTTGGACCACTCTCATCTCTTCAGGCCGTGTTCAGAGGGTTGATTAATTTGATATCTTCTGAAATTAATCCTGAAAATTGAACAACCAGTATATTCTTAGTGACCGGAACTCAGCAGTCTTGAAGCAAGTTTAATCGTATATTGTGACACAAAACAAAAATCGATTGAAACTAAACCGTTTTCACCTATTTCCAAATACGTGGAAATGTATAAGTAGTGAAGACCGGATAAAAATTCAATATTTAACAAATACCTTACTCGGTATTATTTCCGCGGGTAAGCATTTAGCAATTTCCGGAAAAATAAGGCGAAAGTGTTCAAAATCAGCCACATTATCCCGGTCCCGACTCAGATAATAAATGTATTATTGAAAAAGTACAGAATAGTTTAACAAGCTTAGATAACTCCGACCAACTTACATCAGCTTAGACCAACTTAGACCAACTTAGACAAGCTTAGACCAGCTTAGACCAGCTTAGACCAGCTTAGACCAACTTAGACCAGCTTAGACCAACTTAGACCAGCTTAGACAAGCTTAGACCAGCTTAGACCAACTTAGACCAGCTTAGACCAACTTAGAGCAGCTTAGACCAGCTTAGACCAGCTTAGACCAGCTTAGACCAACTTAGACCAGCTTAGACCAGCTTAGAACAAATTCCGGTAAGACACAAAAATCTAAGAGGATGATCGTAAGAGAAGTGTCGTTTTCGTGGCATTTATACCGACTGCATTACTGTCAAAACTTCATCATGGATTGTCAGAAAAATTTTGTAGAACTGCGTATAAGGACAACATAGATTGAACGACAGGACCGTCATGGACTGCAGTTTACTCGCGTATACTCGCGTACACTCGAGTATACTCGCTTAGATATTCGTATACCCGCGTAGATATTCGTACGGCAGAGAAAAGGGAGAGAATTTGTTTGTTTAAATTTAAACCCAAAATTGACAGCTGTCATCACGGTCCAGCTAGAAAAGACGTACAAGTTTTATACAGGTTGGTCAAATTTTTGAACTTTAGTCAATTATTTGAGCGCACCGATGTAAAGTGTTTAAAATCTTGGCAGTATGCCAGTATAGTATAAATAGCAGTACTCGTCGATAGCAGTATAGTATAAATAGCAGTAGTATAGTAGTATAGTATAAATAGCAGTAGTATAGTAGTATAGTATAAATAGCAGTAGTATAGTAGTATAGTATAAATAGCAGTAGTATAGTAGTATAGTATAAATAGCAGTAGTATAGTAGTATAGTATAAATAGCAGTAGTCGTCGATAGCAGAACTAATGACTAATACCAAATAATGCTTAATACTAGATATTATTGATTGAAGCGAATATCACAAACGCTTAAATTCCAATTCTAAGGTAGTATTCGATCAAGGCCCGATGAGCATTATTCATGTGTATTGTGATTTGCGGATGTAGTAAAATTGCACAATCAAATATAATTCAAACGATCAAAAGACAACAGGATATGACAAAGATACAACAAAACATGTATAACTATACACACTATCAGTGTACACTATGTACTTTGAACAATATACCATGAACAGTGTGCATTGTACATTGTACATTATACACACTCACAGTCCTTTATAAAGAGGAAAGTGTGCGAGAAAGTCAACAAAATAACAGTAACTTCAAAGGGTGCAAACTTATTGGAGTCTGAAAAGTATTATACCAAATTACTATCACATATTACATGCCTTACTGGAGCAAATTACAGTGGATTACGTCGAATTACTGTTAGATTTTCATTACTGCAGCAAATTACAAATGAAGAATTTAGATGAAAGTTGAAGTAATAAGTAGGAAACAGAACAACAATACGATAACGCATTATAGTGACCACGCATCGTCGAACTACAAATAGGAGAGGAAGAAATCAAATTTTAGTAAAGAAATGAGCATATCTGAGAAACACGCTGAGGCATCGAGATCTTCACAGCTGCGTTGCAATAATCATAATCATGATAATGCGACATTCACAACCGGCAGTGCCGTCACACGAGACGTTTTCATACGATAAGTGAAACATTCATCTTGATCTGGCTTTCACAAAGGTTACAAAAGGTTAACTAATATATCCAATCAGCCATGGCCATATAGTTTTTGATGGCGTAGAAAACCGTTATGACAGTTTAGTTTGCAATGTGCCTATGTCATTTAGATGTTTGATGTTAATGACCACGGGGCAAGACGTGTGAAAATATTCTTAAAAGTTGTGGTCACAATGAAATATCGTAATAATGACCAGAGTGCAGACTTTATCAACAAATTAATGCATGGTTGATTTTGTTCAATTGTATTATTGTGTTATTCTGCTTATTAAGTAAACAAATTTAAAACTGATGAAACAATTATCCACTCCAAATCTGGACAAAATCTACCAACATATCCTGCTATAATCCTGTATAATTATGGGTTGACCGTCTAGGACAGAAACATCTAGCTCTTTGTAGCAACTTATATTTACAACTCAAACAATATAACTTATATTTTAGGAGTATTATGTAAATCAAATAATTTACATCGACGTTCAACTATAATTAACCCTCATAGAGGTATCGGCGGTACAGGTCATGTTGCTAGCATGTCATCGAGCTGGACTTAAGTAGTAACTTATCAAACAAGATATGGGAACAGAGAATTATTCAGATATTACTGTATTGGCAAGTCTCTGTATAGCAATCATACTGATTCTAGTGTAACTTATCAAACAAGATATGGGAATTACAGAGAAATATCCAGATATTACTGTATTGGCAAGTTTCTGTATAGAAATTATACTGATTCTAGTGTCGATTGAACATACTTATAGTTGCAGTCAGTGGTAGGGTGGAGGACGAAGGAACGAAATTAACATAGCTAAGAAACGAATGGCACCGCCAACGGGACAACGCGTCGGGTGTTTCTCCAACCCTCACACTATACCTACTACACAACTTCGATACATATAATAGACAACCTCGATGATCGAGTGTAAGTCACACGCAGTACCGTACACCGATATTATGTATATGTTGCGCGTTCAGGGCGCGCTGTGATTGGTTCCTTAAATTCTATATCAATTCTATATGCTGTGATTGGCGCTTTTACTGACCGCGTGGTCTCACGTGCCGACGGGCGTCGTGCTGCAAGGCAACGTAGCGGGCCCAGCCACACACACACATTTATAATTGTTATATACTCGCGTGTAACATCTTAACCTGAGCTGTATAGTGTATACCGTTCTTGTTTATATAGACCGTTGTGGGCCCTTGTTTCTTGCAATCCAACTGTTAGGTCTATGATTACAAGGACTCTATTACAACAGACTATGTCTGAAGACGACTGTTGACTGTTCTCGCTAATTGATATCCTGTTCCTAATTTTAACGAGAAAACGTTTATTTTCCGATTCATGGTTGTCGGTGAAATGTCAAATTTTACTTTCCTGCGGTAATGTCTGATTATATTCAAAGCCAACAGTTCATTTTCATTAACAAGTCTAAATTGGCTGTTACATGATCCGAATCTTGATTCAACCAATTCTATTCCAGGTTCGAAAATTCAACTATTTCGATTACAACATAAACATCTTGTTCAGCCATCCAATTTTAGCTTATAAAAATGACTTTAAATTGAAGTTCAAGCATTAATCTAGAAAGCACTGTTAGAAGCATACAAACTTATGAGCTGATCAGCTGCTGTCTTAAGGTGAACGATCTAGAAATTCAGTGACAAAAGTGACCAACTTTGAACTTCTACATATTTTTGCTATTCCATTCTAATGTGTTGGAGATTTCTAGAATTTCTCTGATGCGTTTATTATTACATTCTCGTTTCTTTTCACATCTTATAACGATTATTGCTGCAGTCTTGTCTTTGAATTGATGTTCTCGAACTTTCTTATCTCACATAAGTCATAATCAATTTTGAGCTTTCTTGATGTAATTATTTTTTCATCCTTATAACTGCTATAGAATATTAGCCTATTTGTAACTCAAATTAATGTACATCGACCTTAATTCTAAAATACTTTTAGGTATATGAGATTTAAACTTTATCTCAATTTCTTATTATTGCCAAAAGCAAACTAGCTCTGAAATTTGAACGAAAATTAGCTATAAAACTAAAATATAGAAATTTTAATTTTAATATATAAATTTAATTTTAATTTTAATATCAATATCCTGAATTCGATACGTTATAAAAACGTCTATACGGTTATAATAATCTATACTGTGATAAACAAATATACCATGATTAATCATCCACTGATCAAATACAACGATTATGCGATTTATTATCTTCTAAACAGCACATACAAATTCCCACACTTGCTGCATAATTAAAATGTTATCTTTTAATAACCTAGAAGATGCATTTTTAATGTCTATAGTGTAACCGCAATCCATGCAAGAATATTATTTGATAGTTCGATCTCTTAATTTCTATTGATTTCTAATAAGAACGACTTCGTATAATACTTATTTATACGATTTCGGGCAATGTAAAATTAACATATCACACAACTGACAACGGTATAACATATTTTTGTTATTTTCATGGCTACTTAAATTGAAAATATTTAAAAATTCCTAAAATAGTCTGATCTCGCGGAATCTCCCAAATTCGAGAATCTCCTAAGTCCAAAAGTTCACAAGAAGCGAGAAGTCAGCTAGACATTTCCTATAAAGCTATATATTAGTGAAGTAACCTATCACCACGCTGCGAGGAGAGAAAGAAGGATCAAGACCCCTGACAAGACAGTTGTTCTGACTCCGGAGGAGGGATTACTGCTGACTTCTTCAACTGAGGCTTCTTCGATCTCTGTTCCGTCTTCTACAGCACAACTTAACTGTAGTCCGTTTGTAGATAGATCTGAGGGTAGTTTATATAAAGTTTATAGTTTGTAGAAAGATCTGAGAGAAGTTTATATAAAGTTTATAGTTTGTAGACAGATCTGAGAGTAGTTTATATAAAGTTTATAGTTCGTAGAAAGATCTGAGGGTAGTTTATATAAAGTTTATAGTTTGTTGATAGATCTGAGAGTAGTTTATATAAAGTTTATAGTTCGTAGATAGATCTGAGAGAAGTTTATATAAAATTTATAGTTCGTCGATAGATCTGGGAGTAGTTTATATAAAGTTTATAGTTTGTTGATAGATCTGAGAGTAGTTTATATAAAGTTTATAGTTCGTAGAAAGATCTGAGAGAAGTTTATATAAAATTTATAGTTTGTTGATAGATCTGAGAGTAGTTGATAAGGTTTATAGTTTGTAGATAGATCTAAGAGTAGTTTATAAAGCGAGAGAATCGCTCAGTCTGATCTAGTTCAAAGTTGCTTCAGGTTTTAAGTTGCATCTCAAAACCTTCTTAGATTTTGAGGAGTGAACTTTACGAAAATTTGATAATATCTTAATAAAATTTTATTCGTGGCAAACTGTATCGACCAAACTACTTTGTTGCGTGTCCCCACTCTAGGGTAGTCACTATAAATATATCACCGCTAAGTTTTTAGTTTACCCTGATAGGTAGAGCTGTGTTCCTGACAGAATATTTGCTCCACTGTCTCTTTCTTTCCACATAACGTCATAGAGGAGGTAAAGTCGTACACCCTCCTGTCCTCGTCTGACTTTACTTGCATTCTGAGTGTGGGGCACCATTACTTGTGGGGCACCATTACTTGTGGGGCATCATTACTTGTGGGGCATCATTACTTGTGGGGCACCATTACTTGTGGGGCACCATTACTTGTGGGGCATCATTACTTGTGGGGCACCATTACTTGTGGGGCACCATTACTTGTGGGGCATCATTACTTGTGGGGCACCATTACTTTTAGGGATCAACCATGACTTGTGACGTGGATGCCAAATTTCAGAGCTTAAGTGACTGTATGCGTTTTTCATCGACTTTTTTATTTAGAACTTAAATAATACTACTACTTAGCTAGGCTTGAAACCCGACTTGACAAATTGACCGGAATAAAAATTAAAGTTTATCGTAGAAATGAATGTGTATGAGAGTATGAGCTACAACATGAGATTTAGGTACCTCTGGACGACTCTGACACACTGGTCCTCGTCCTGACAAGTAGTAAGGTCCGCTGTTCCACACTCCTCCCACCCTCCTGTCCAGGTATCCTGCAGGGTAGGTTTTGTTGATCACATATAAAACATTCTTGTTATCTTTATCTTTCTTTTTTCATCTTTATCCTTTCAGTCTTTGTGATGTTCACACTTAGTGACCGTACCATGCAGAACATTGTTGTATTAACTAATCTAACTAAATTAAAATTAAATATTTTACCTTCAACTGCGAAGGTATCTCGCCTGTGATGGACATACACGTGTCCCTACACTTCTGGGACAGGACCTGCAACGTCAGGAAGCTGAGCAGCAGTACTGTGAGTGTTGGGACCATGTTTCGGGGTGTCGAGCTGAGCGGGGAGGGTAGACCTAGATAGATATGACGTGCAGGGTTACAGCTCCTTTTTATCTTTTGTAATATTTGAGAGTGTAGAAAAATGTTCTTCGTGACGAAATTACAAGATCTAAAATGCAATTTTCAAAACCTGTTCAACTGCTATAAAACGACCAGGGAGAACTGCAAACTCAAAATTAATCGGCCCAAATTAATGATTTTTGTACGAAAACGATCTTCAATAAATTAAGAAATGTCGACATCTGGATCGTGCAAGCGTCAAGTTTAGTAGCATGTTCATTGAGCAAATCTAATGAACTCGTCTACAGCATTGTTGCAAGCAAGTGAGTCTGGTTGCAAATATAATAACGAGTTAGATGAAATGCCTCGGTAAACAATTTAACAACACCTAAAGTTAATTTTATTACTACTGCTGCTGTGGCGAGGTCTGTCATGTCACTGAAGCTGTAAACGTTGCAACAGATGTCAATGAAGCCCAAAGTTTGGGAGAAAAACTGTGCACACAAGTATTGTCGTATCCAAAAACCCAGAATCTAGTTACGACGTGGACCTGGGTCCAATAGAAAAACTAGGGATAATCACGTGATCTCGTTGAACGGAAATGCTTTATTGTATCCATTAATCCAATTAATCAATAATCAACCGTGTAGTGTAAGATGCTGTACAGAGTCACTATAGCGACAAGTAAATTGGCGTGAAAAGTGCAGCACAATCGTTGAACCTAACAAAAAGTGAAATTCCTAGTTTTTGCTTTCCCACGAACCCGCACCGCCAAATTGGAAAAATGTACGATGTAGCTTGTGGTAATTGAGCATGGCTTTTTAATCAGGAAAAAAGCAGTAACCCAATCAGCTTAACACTTGCAGACATCAGGCGCTGAGCATGGGAGTGGCATATTCACTTGTTTTTCTCACTTGATTGTAAATTTTGATAGAATTAAAATGGGTGTTAGACAGCATTAGTAGTTTTGAGGATGAGGAAGTTATTATATTATTAATGACAAACCATTAATCAGTTAAGCAAACTCTATCGAAACAAATATGTTCGTATGTTTATGCGATATTTGTTGCCTTTTAAGTCACATTGCAATAAAACAGATGTTTTCCTTACAGCTTCACCACCTGAGCAACTACTGGCCAGCACCGTTAACTTGAAATAGATGCATGTCTGCTTTTCTCGTGGTTTCTATTGGTACTTTCTTTCCATGGCTTCTTACTTATTTCCTACCAATACATACTTGTGCAGTTAAAGTTTGTTCTAAAAAAGCTGTTAACATGTTTTTTTTCTATAAAAAGAGTAAAAGCTAAAGCGAGTGATAGGACGGGGACATTAAATTTGGATGGTGGTCTTTATAGTGGTACTGCCATTGGTGGTAGTGCCACTGGTAGTCATTAGTCCCAATATTGAAAAATATGATGAAGTAGTAAAGCATGATGCAGGTTTTGAAAAAGAAACCGCTGATATGAATCAAATATAGAAATATCGAACAAACTATAAAGATAGTCTAGAAAATGATCAATTTTGGTTGGTTCATGTGTAATGGCACTGACACAGTAAATTGGTGAAAATATAGATTCAATTAGATTGGCAACACTCTGCCAAGAGCGTTGAAACAATTTAAATGATGCCAAATGTTTTGCTAAATTACTAAATTAGGTCAGGTGAGTTAGACCACGATTGTGTCATCTTTTTTCCGGGAAATGGTCAACCGATTATTGAATTTTGTGGTGGTAGCTGTTTTATAGGACCAATTGTAGCATTTTATCTGGCAAATCGTGAAAAATTTGCGGAGTTTATTAAATTCTACTCTGGATTTATAACAAAAAAAGACGTTAATCAAATCAATAATACTGATGTTCCAGAATCCAGAGTAGTCCACCATCAAAGATACTTTTCATGACATCAGACATGACTCTTTAAGCTTTTAAGAGCAAAGCTTAAATATGTTTTTCGAATAGCTAGCTTCTTTAAAGAAAAACTTTTTAGAGCTTTTTTAAATAATTCTGGACGGAAACAGGTGCCGTTTAGTAATTCATGCGTGTGAATGTGATAAAGTAGCTTAGTAAGAGTACGTGATATATTAATCTTATTCATAATTAGTAATCGTAACGCTTACAAGAGAAATCATTCTCTTTTAGTTGTCTAAAATTCAGTTAATTCAATTTTCTAATTTTTTCTTACTTTCTATCTAGATTTTGAATAAAATATGATTTTACAAAAAAGTACCAAAAAAATACAATAAGCGCGATCAAACCGCAGAATTCTTCTTGATTTTCGATTCGTTTGTATCTTTGTAATTGTAAGCCCTATATTTCTTTCAAACTGGCTTTTTGACTCGATCGGCTCCTTTCTCCCTCCGATTATTCTCACTGTGTTTAAAGAATGCTTGCTACTAACTAACGGTTTTAATTTATATCATTGTACTCTTCTTGATATTCAAATCCTTGTACAAGCATTTACAATTTTTTATGTAATTCTTAAAATAATAATAATTAATTTTACAATTTTTAAATAACATTTAGCACTCAAAAATAAGGACGATAGTATAACAAAGGAAAAAGTGTAAGGTTGAGATTTTTGTTAAAACAACGGAAACACCTGTGTATCCGAAAAATATACATGTTATTATCGGCACTTGGTCCCTTTGTCGAAACAGCCTGAAGTTAAAGATGATATTTTCACTGTTCATGACATTCTAGAATATCGCTAAACATTGATACTCAATATCTATTCGACTGCCTCTTTGAACTGACTAACGAGAAGTAAATTCGACTTTGAGCCGATGATGCAGTCAAATCAAAATTCTCACATTATTAATATCACGATTAATCGGTCAAATAATTAACAACATGCATAGATCTATTTTAAGACTTAAGTTCAGCAACAACCACTTTCTCTCTTTGACTTTAAAATTAAAATGGTGTTGAGGTAAGACCCCGAGACCCCCTAGAGCTCAATTCTTGCATCGAAAATTAAAAATTATTCCGTTTAAGATTAATTTTCGATATTAAGAAGCGAAAACTCATGATAAATTAATCTGGAAGAAACGTGATACTGATAAGATAAAGAACAAAAGAATAAGATACATATCAAGTAACTTTATCATTACGTTTTACTTTATAATTAAATGCTTTAAAATCGTTCCGGTTTTTTCTTACTCCGATTTTCCGAGGATTTTTTTATTATGCCAGGTTATTCCCAAACGTTCTTAGGGTTGCCAAGTTTAGGGGGCTTGGCTACCTTAGAATTACGATCAGGCTTCACGTGAGGCAGAACTAAAAGTTCGGGTGAAATTTCTGTATCCTCTCCTGAGACCGAACCTTGTTTAACGCAACTAGAGTTCTTCTTCAACTTTAAGTTCAGGTTCGGCAACTTGCTTCCTGGTTTCCCCTTTTCTTGAATGATAGGTAGTTTGTCCAGTTCTTGACCTGTTCTCTTTCGACCGTTGGCGCTGGACTTGCTTCCTGATCCGTTGCTCTGAAAGTGAAACCTTTTTCACGATGATTTAAACTACAGTCGTACAAATAAGGTCTCATATCTAGTTTTACCGAGTTTCTACGTGCCACGTTTAAACTTCAACTTCCAAGTTCTCAAGTTTGCTGGCAAAACGGTTCAAGTCGCTGATTGTAGTGGTTTGGGGGTGGGGGGCAAGGCACTGACCATGACACCTTGAAATTTGCCCCATGGTCTTAAAACTTGACCATGACCATGAAGAAGTTGGATATTTGCCATGGTCAATGGTCAACAAATTTGACAACGGTCATTCTGAAATGAAAATTTTGGAATTTTGATGATATTGATAATCTATAAATATTTAACGACCCCCCCCTCCCCGCCCTTGATTAGTGCGAATGTTTTCTATTGAAGTTAGAACTTCAAACCATTGATAGTCGCTACCCCGGATTTCTTACCTCTTCGCCATTGCTACCAGCACCACGACTGTTAAGTTTGGGAAAACTGTCAAACGGTTCGTTCTGAGACTTCTTCGCGGATCCCAAATTATTTATAAGCCCGGGTGATTTAGATCTTTTCCTTTTTCGTGATCTTCTTTCAGTGTTTGTCGTCGTCAGTCGTTTTTCTTGAGACAACTCCTCCAGCTCCATCGACCATCCGACCATTCAACAAAAATCACAAGCTGCAAAACGAACCTCTAAATAAAACTTCGAACCTCTAAATGTAACTTCGTTAATATCCAAACTCCAAACGCTGAGATCCTGAGATAAGCTCAAAAAAGCAAGTAATTACTGATTTGACTTATGACTTTAGATAAGCAAAGAGACGTTGTTACACGGAAGATTCGTACAGAATAGGCGCACCGTTAAGTCACATTAATGCTGCTCCGTGTTTTAAACTTAATGTTCTTCAACCTCGCCATTGATAATATTAGATCTTGCTTGAGAAAAGTTACGATAAATGTTAATATTATGTTTGATAATGCGATGTACCGGGTTGTCTATACAGTGATGCATGACATAAATCACTGATCCTTCAGAAAAAAAACTCGATGTTAATATACTGCGGATGGGCGGTTCATTATTCCGATATTGGTGATCGTGATACGATATTTGGCCGGATATAGCGTCTGTTGGGGTGGGGCGTGACGCAACTTTACTACTTTAGCCGTTAGTAAAAGTTTAAATTAACAACTTGCTTAAATCCATCATCATGTGACATTTTACCTAAGCTATAATATTATCATAGTATATTCATGAGCTCATTATGGTCTTGGTATACATCTATACTATTCTACTAAAGTACAAAAGAACTTTAGCAAGGAGTTCATATTTAATGAGTTCATAATTGATGGGCAGAAACTTTGTAAAGTTGAATCCTTCCTCTTTTCTTCTTGTGTACTTTTAGTAATACTACTACTATAAGCACTTCATAGTAATTATGTCACAGCTCTCTTTTTACACTCCAGCAAGATTCCTAAGCTTGCTCCGATGATCGCTATAACAATAATATTAACTACTTTGCCGACGTACAGCTCACTAGCAGCTAGCGCTGTTTCCATCCCACCAACAAGAGCTTATAGTAGTAGGGTCCACGAATCAGGAGGAAGTTGGGAAAGTTTATAAACGGACATCACGTGATTGCACGTGACTGCAAGGAGGTGGTAGAATATTCCAAGAGTTAGTGCTGTTATCATCTGCGAGTATTTATCTCACATGGTCCGGTAGATCCAGCCAACCAGGACTCTTTGTTTATATGAGAGCCAATAGGAACACAGTACAGTCCACTTAGCATTTTAGATAACGTGACATGCAGGTAGCTCAGAGCTGTTGTTCTCTGAGTCTGTTGAGCTGTTGTTCTCTGTTGAGCAGTTGTTCTCTGTTGAGCTGTTGTTCTCTGTTGAGCTGTTGTTCTCTGTTGAGCTGTTGTTCTCTGTTGAGCTGTTGTTCTCTGTTGAGCTGTTGTTCTCTGTTGAGCTGTTGTTCTCTGTTGAGCTGTTGTTCTCTGTTGAGCTGTTGTTCTCTGTTGAGCTGTTGTTCTCTGTTGAGCTGTGACATTTTACCTAAGCTATAATATTATCATAGTATATTCATGAGCTCATTATGGTCTTGGTATACATCTATACTATTCTACTAAAGTACAAAAGAACTTTAGCAAGGAGTTCATATTTAATGAGTTCATAATTGATGGGCAGAAACTTTGTAAAGTTGAATCCTTCCTCTTTTCTTCTTGTGTACTTTTAGTAATACTACTACTATAAGCACTTCATAGTAATTATGTCACAGCTCTCTTTTTACACTCCAGCAAGATTCCTAAGCTTGCTCCGATGATCGCTATAACAATAATATTAACTACTTTGCCGACGTACAGCTCACTAGCAGCTAGCGCTGTTTCC
>JH154988.1:423534-444145 GCA_000226015.1 Mnemiopsis leidyi | reverse complement strand
TAGGTTGTCGAGGTGTTACCCGACTCGCGCGCAGCTTGCTGCTCTCCTGGCGAGCGGAACGTTGGACGGATATCATCTCGTCAATTGGTAGGTTGCACTAAGTCTAAAAAACCAGAGCCATTTAGCGCGCAAATTTTCAATTGCTGCTCCTACGGGGCGGCAGCAGGTCAGGCAACGTCTGAAAATAAAACGCTAGACGGATATGATCTCGTAAAATTTCGTGGACCGTGGTGTCCGGTGTAACAAAGGCCTTAATAATTGCGCCTACAAGTACACGTTGCTTGAATTGCCACACGTTGCCAAGCCCTGCTGCAGCCTCCGGCGCGCACGGCGGCGTGGGTGCACAACGAAAGACAAATGAGCTGTTGTTCTCTGAGTCTGTTGAGCTGTTGTTCTCTGTTGAGCTGTTGTTCTCTGTTGAGCTGTTGTTCTCTGTTGAGCTGTTGTTCTCTGTTAAGCTGTTGTTCTCTGTTGTAGTTTACCAACTCAGACCACCGTCATTCATGGCTTTACCGTGTATTCTTTTTCCATTCCCTTCGCATGAATTAGAATTGTAGATCATTTGTGTAAGATCGAGGTTAAATGAAGTAATTTTTTTAAAGATCAGCAACGCTCTGATAATTTTCCAAAAAGTTCTATTGATGTCTGTACTTTGAATCCGTGCCATAATATATTTTTTGCTTTCTATAATGTTTCTGTAGTGTTCGCCCATCCAATTCAATAAATCGACAGCCATCTAACACTTAAACAGATTTTTAGCACTATATCAATTGAGCAAGCAGCGAATTACAGTAATATAATTCAAAGCAAGTCCTCACTGTTGAGAAACAAGAAAGTGGATATGAACTTTGGGAAAGTTATAAAGTCCCCGAGAAATGGCTATTTTTAGCACCTCATGTTTCCAGTTCCTACTCCTACTTTGGATGATAGTCCAATCCTCTGGTCAAGGTAAGCTAGCTTAAGCTGCAAGAATTAATAAAAAATGAATGATTTTACTTTCCATCCTAAATCCTAATATTCTTTGGCAGTGCTGTGGGAATGAATTTCTAAATTAAGCATAATTATTGATTACAGGGAAATAGTAACCTTGTGATAATTCAGTTGACGGAGGGTGGACTGATTGGGGAACCTGGTCGGAATGTTCTGCCGGTTGTGGAGGAGGAACACAAACCAGAACCAGGACTTGTACTAACCCAGCCCCAGCTAATTATGGCGCAGATTGTGTTGGGGCGGCAACTCAAACGCAAAACTGTAACGAACAAGGGTGCCCAGGTGAACAAAACAGCTAAAACTCGTCCTCCAATCTTCAATATGTACTAGAATTGACTCATAAAAAACTAATAAATTGCTAACACGGTAATTTGTCTCAAATAATTCATAATACTATACGCTTATATAGGCTGGATTGCAGTAAAACGTAGTGTGTACATTGACTACGATCTTGAGAAGACTCCGCTGTATATCAAGACTTATACTGATAGTGTGGTTGGCAATGACGTTCAAGTGATAGTTTGGTTCTATAATGGCCTAGAAAAGATAGAACAGGTCGGAGCGGTCTACATTTACTTAAGTTCTCCTCCACAGTATCTTCTCCGCCACTGCATGTCTTTTTTAGCCCGGGCTAACTTCCCAACTGCCCTCCCCTCTCATGAAACTGAGAAGATTTGGAAGATCACCTTGACAAGAACCTCGGGTATCAGACTTGTCATCCGCTGTAACGACGTGGATGTTCTGAACGTGATTCTGTCTGACTCAACGTGTAGTGATGATAACTGGAGTACTAGATGGAGCAAGGAAGTAGAAAAAATACAATTCAATTCTTATGACACAGCTTCGGACTTTTTCTTCTCTCACCGACCGTTATCTGCAGGTAGATTTTTTCTTCAAGGAGCTGAGTCGGTGACTCACGCTAAATTCTGCGTTCAACTTTTAGGCGGGTTCATCAGTATAACAGTAAAACTCACTGGAAACAGTGACCACACAATTCTGAATCTAAATCGTAAATTTTTTCACAAATTCTGGAAACAATCAGAAATTTAATTTTCAATTTTCTCTGCAAATTGTCAAAATAGTTTCACGTTATTTCTACTGCAATCATTGAAAGCTCTATAGGTATAAGTATTTATAACTGATCAATGTAACTTCTCACGTTCTCTCTTACAGCATAACATTAGAGAAATTGGGAAAACGGGAACTTGGGGAATGGAGGTTAGATAAAACTAAAAGTAACGATAGTTTATATTATCGACCAAAAGATTCAACTTAGATATCGCAAGACTTGTAAAACGTTCTTTTTCAATTCTACTTTCAAAACGTTTCTACGCGAAAAATCCGATGTAATAATGGTTTTGATACTGCATTAGCATAAGAGTGCACATATAAGCTGATAGCTCAAGCTGAAACTTGATCAATAAAATCTCAAATCGCTGCACATTCAGTAGTTAAATCACATAATAGACTTTTGCGGAACTGTCGTTGAGCAACCACAACCCAGCATGAGCAACCACAACCCAGCATCTTTCCCTGTTTTATTTACAGTACTTATACTTATATCCCCTTTTTCATGAAAATTCAGTTAATCGGACATTTCCTTTTCAAATCGTTAACACACCATGCGACGCAAAATTTGGAAATTTATGTCACTGTAACTGTCACTGTCAGATTCAGAAAATCAAACATTAAATCGCGGTTATATAAATTTACAAAACGGAATTGAACTAGATAGTTTTTCGAGACTTTTCGCGTGCAATCGAAGTTTCGATTGCGGGCTCAAAATTGGCCCAAAATCTGTCGGGGTACGAACTGGATTTTTGACAATTTTACTGTTCGCACCGTAATGCGTAACGGTAAAGTTAAACAGAAATCGAATCATTTTTGTTGAAATTGCAAATCAATTACCAAAAAGACCAAGAAAATGTTGCCTCACGTTGCGGCAGCAGCCCAGACAACGTCTGGCTAACATTAAGAAAATGCAAAATATTTCGGCCACTACTTTCACTTTCACAAATGTCAAAAATCGCCGGTCTTGTTTGGGCCAGGGGCCTTAGCCATTGGCAATGTGCAATGGCATTAGCGTTAGTAAATGGCGTCCGTGAGTAATTACACTTCCCTTTATAGTTTCACTTTCAATGACAATATTTTATTTGTTGGGATATTGTTGAAATTGAATAGATGCTCGTGAAATGTTCAGTTTCACTAAAAAAATCTGTTTCCGAAATTTTACGTTGTAATTGAGACCTTAATAGGCTGTATGCAGACCAAGCACGCACGTTACGTATTTATATACATTTTTGCTTTTTTACGGGTGAACGCCGCGCACGTCACAAATCTGATATTGGAATTTTGAGAATAACTTTGCGCAATTTCGGATTATTTTATGCCCAAATAAGGAAGTTACGCCACTTTTCCCAGGAATTACAGTGCGCGCTTTTTGAAGATTTTCTGTTGACTACCTACCGCATTTCTCAAAAATCTTTTCCGAGCTGCGTAAGTGTTTCTAAATCTTATTACTAATCATGGATGATGATGTATCTGCCCTCGTTGTCGACAACGGATCCGGAATGGTAAAGGCCGGCTTTGCCGGAGATGACGCTCCCCGAGCTGTCTTCCCCTCCATCGTTGGACGACCCAGACATCAGGGTGTCATGGTCGGTATGGGACAGAAGGACTCCTATGTTGGAGACGAAGCCCAGAGCAAGAGAGGTATCCTCACCCTGAAGTACCCCATCGAGCACGGAATCGTCACCAACTGGGATGATATGGAGAAGATCTGGCATCACACCTTCTACAACGAGCTCCGTGTAGCCCCCGAGGAACACCCCGTCCTTCTGACCGAAGCTCCCCTCAACCCCAAGGCCAACAGAGAGAAGATGACCCAGATCATGTTCGAGACCTTCAACACCCCCGCCATGTACGTCGCCATCCAGGCTGTCCTGTCCCTGTACGCCTCTGGCAGAACCACCGGTATCGTCCTGGATTCTGGAGATGGTGTCTCTCACACTGTCCCCATCTATGAAGGTTATTCGAGAATACTTCTTACTCTTTTAGACTGTCAGATATTTTTCTAAAGATTTAGTTTAAAATGTTTACTGAGCTCTGCACTTGGCAAGCAATTTTAAATCATTTTTTATCCTCAAGGTTATGCCCTTCCCCACGCTATTCTTCGTCTGGATCTGGCTGGACGTGATCTGACTGACTACCTCATGAAGATTCTCACCGAGAGAGGTTACTCCTTCACCACCACCGCCGAGAGAGAAATCGTCAGGGATGTCAAAGAAAAACTCGCTTACGTCGCCCTCGACTTCGAGCAGGAGATGCAGACTTCTGCCAGCTCCAGCTCCCTCGAGAAGTCTTATGAACTTCCCGATGGGTTAGTCATTGGTTAAGCTATGTCGTCGAATTAATGCTAAATGTATTTAGTTTTAGGCAGAATTAAGTAGGACTAGAAGTACTCAGTACGTCAAAGTTTCATGCTATTTCTAAGTCCTAACCAATCTACCTTACAGCCAGATCATTAACGTCAACAACGAAAGATTCCGATGTCCAGAAGCTCTCTTCCAGCCTAGTTTACTTGGTTAGATACCCTTGTCAATTCTGTTTGCAAAACAGTGTTTTTTTCATATCTTTCTGTCGAATTTCGGTTAATTCTATCTATGTCAATTAAAATTCAAAATTCAAAATTGGAGGTAGCTTTAGTATTTTTACAGCTGCATTTATTTTTTCCTGTCAGGTATGGAAGCAGCCGGTATCCATGAGACGACTTACAACTCCATCATGAAGTGCGACGTCGACATCAGAAAAGATCTGTACGCCAACACCGTCCTCTCTGGAGGAACCACCATGTACCCAGGTTAGAAAAAATTATATATGTCGTGTCATTTTTTGTGAAAATTTTGACGTAATTCTTTGTTTTTGATGAGCGAATTGACGAAATGAAATGGCAACTATTAACATGACTGGTCTGCAGGAATCGCCGACAGGATGCAGAAGGAAATCACCGCCCTTGCTCCTCCCACCATGAAGATCAAGATCATTGCTCCTCCCGAGAGGAAATACTCCGTCTGGATCGGAGGATCCATCCTCGCTTCTCTCTCCACCTTCCAGCAGATGTGGATCTCCAAGCAGGAGTATGACGAATCTGGCCCCAGCATTGTCCACAGGAAATGCTTCTAATTCTTAAGGATAGCGTTTCTGAAGTTGTAGAATTGTCATGAATAGTAAATATTTAAAGATTGTTTTCGTCTAGGGTTTGTTATCTCTTTTTAAAGCTGTTACTGTTAATTTGATAAATTTATTCTTGTTTTTTGTGCAAAGATAAAAATTATTCTTGTTTTTGTGTACAAAGAAAACGAAGATTCTGTAACTTGTCTTGTCCGACCCTCAATCGAGAATAAAATTAATATGTCGGGATATATGCGCCCTGCCGTACAAATTTGTCTTTAAACTATCCAAGACTTAGGACATGTCCTCTTTTGAAAACCAGATGCCTTTTGGTTCAATAACTTTGTCAGACCCTCATTGACATTACGAAGCGAATAAAGCTAAAGAATAAATTTATCTTTGCATGTTAAGTGTACATCAGTACACTTTACTTTTAGAGTATTAAATTAGGCACAGGAGCAGAAGTAACAATTTTATCACGACCTTGGCTTTGTCCGACCGTGATTTGTCACTCTAAGCGAACATCTCAAAATAAAATGTCCATTGCGGGAGGTTGTTCAACTTCACCTAACCAGGTGCTTACACGCTCTGGTTAGAGCAAGAGGTTGCACGTGCGCTGCTGTACAGGAAGTCCACGACTCCACGACAGTTACACTTTGCACTTACAGTTATAAGATTTAGGGTGGTGGCAACCAATCCCAGAAATGAAAGAGACATTACACTAAGTCTAAAAAACCAGAGCCATTTACTTTTAGCGCGACAATTTTCAATTGCTGCTCCTACGGGGCGGCAGCAGGTCAGGCAACGTCTGAAAATAAAACGCTAGACGGATATGATCTCGTAAAATTTCGTGGTCAGTGGTGTCCAGTGTAACAAAGGCCTTAATAATTGCGCCTACAAGTACACGTTGCCAAGCCCTGCTGCAGCAAAGCGGCAGCCTCCGGCGCGCACGGCGGCGTGGGCACAACGAGAGACAAAGCTTTAACAGACGCGACGAGGTGCGTCTATACGTGACGAGATTATATCCGTCTACCGTTCTATAAACGAAACGATCTCGTTTAGCTTTAGCTCCGTAAGTCGGGTATCCCCGCGACAAGTCTATATTATAGAAATTCTTCGAAATCCAAGTCGCCAGGCCAAAAATTAACTTGTATGTTGTAGGTTGATGACCTACTGTGTACTTCTACCGTTCTAACTAAACTGTAAACGATTTAGCTGCGAGAGTCAGGTATTACTGCGACAAAGCAAGGTCTTTTTAATTTAATATTCACTGAGTGAGTTCAACTTTGAACTTAAACTTAAAGGCCCCTTAGACTGGTTCGGATCTTGATAGACTGTACCACTGCACTACCAATACCATGTACACGTTGCCTAGCCCTGCTGGCGCTGCCGCGAAGCGCGCGGCGGCGTGGGTCACAACGTGAGACAAGGTTCGGAGCGAATTGTAATAATAAGTATAACATAGCCTGGCTTTAAAAAGGCCCAAAACTAATTAAAGGTCTACAAATTGGGGGACGAGGCTATGCGAAAATTTGATCTTAACTGTTGTAGGTTGATAACCTACTGTCGCGGCCATCACGCGCTGTCACGCATTTCTGGCCTGGCGACCATTTCGAAGAAATTCTAGACGCGCATCGCCCGTTGATATTAACTGGCGCTGCGCGGCTCTCTGACTCTCTACGGTACCCTCTGATCCATGATGGGAGCAAAAAACTGAAATCCCCAGCCCCCCAGGCAACGCCAACAGCCCTGAAATTCTATTCGGAATAGAATTCCATTCGATTTGCGAAAAGTAAAACGGACTGGAAGCGCAAAAACCCTTATTCAGACTCCCTTTAGCTTTAAGTTTATTATACCCCTTATTGACCCCCTATAATAGCCCAAAAAATGAAATATGAAATGTTCAACTTTGAGTTTGAGATAAAAGGAAGACAATTTATGATTTAGACCAATTTTTTTTACGCAGAATTCGAGTTCGACGCGAGGAATTCCAATTTGATAGTTCATAGTTTCGAAGCCGAAAAATATCACGTGACGCCCTCTCTGGAGCCAGAAGAACAGTTATGAGAGTTAGACCAGGCGCATTTGGACTTAAAATTACAAGGAAATAGGAATCTGAAAACCACGTGTCCTTTCTGGCTAGAGTGTAGAGGAATGGCACATTTTGCGACTGATGATTGTACTTGTAGCATACGTCATTGCGAATGCGAGAATGGACTAGAATCAGAGTTGATGAATAGATTGTGAGAAGTCGTACTTTTGGACAAATGATTGAATGAGGTGACGCTTTGTTTGTGAGATGACTTTGCTGATCCAGATTTCCTTTTCATTAAAATTGACAATGGAGGCTGTGCACATGGTCGCACTACTCTTCCCGAGCGGATCTGATCACCACGCCCACCCTACAATTACCTCAGTTTAAACTATGTTTTGTGTTTTGATCCCACTTCTTCTTGTCCTGGGGAATGCCCGATTCCCAGATTTCTGTTTCCAACCGTCTTCAGTAACTGAGGGGGACGTGCAGCTGGATCAAAACAATAAAAAGGGGGCCATCACGACGACTGCAGCTTTGATTGGACTAGGAGAAACTTTGTGTTACAAAGTGAAACTGCAAAGCTCAAAGGCTAGCGGTAACAGGATGTCAGTTACAGAACGACTCTTTGTTGTCAAATTTGTCGGAGCACAACAACAGTTTGACTATAAGATCGGGTACAATTTCTCTGTTCCTATTTTAGAAACCAAGTGCGTGTGTTCCTGTCCAAATTCAAAGTCAGACAGCTGTAGCCAAGCCCAGAAAGGTTGCAATAAGAAAACTGACAGTAACAGCACAGAAAGCTCTGACAGCCAATGTTTCGTGGTCAGTGCCACTGGCCAGACACCGGAGGGTTGTGTTTGGATCGGCGGAGAATCAACAACCTGCTGCCAAGTCAGAGTATCGCCAGATCGGGATCAGAGAGCCGCAGTTGTTGAACTCTCTACGATGAAACCTCGACTACTGTTCAATGTTACGGTGCTAGATCTGTCTGGCCGCACTGTAATCAAGGAAGAACAGACACTCCCTCTCGTTGACAGTGCTATCGGGGTTTACAATGACCTGGACGAGCTATACAGGGTCAAGATGACGATGGATGGGCGACCAAAAAGTATAATTTCGCCTGGAAAGTACATCTTGTACAACGACAAAGTGTACCATTTTCTTGGCAACAGTCCAAATGAACTGAATGATCACGACTTGAACAAGATAGGGTGGTACAAAGAAGACGGAGCTGGTGTGTTCGACGTTGAGAGTATTGTCGACAGAGCCATGAAGATCCGGACATCACACTGTGGCCGGAGCACCGCCAAGATCGAGTTTAACGGCAGGTACTTCAGTACGGAGGACAGAAAATATAGGTTAACTGAAAACCTTGTCCCTCTTGAGGACTACTATGCTCCGGAGATCAGGAATTTGGAGGTAAATTCGGAATTTCACTCTCGGTACGTCAGCTTGACACAAGAGAGTTCCCCCAGAGTCTCCGTGGACTTTAAAATGAGACGAATGAACAAGCAGATGGTCGTAGAGGTGCTGGACGCTGCTTGGCTCCACGATAGCTCCTTGTTAGGGGATTTTAGAGCCTTCATAACGATAGACCGGTTCGGAAATAACATCCTGGCAATAGAGTTGGACGAGGCAGTGGGCGAGATAATTGGGGAGATTGAAGATGAGGTACCAGAAGATCTAACCATCACGATTTCCAAACTAGAGGAGACAATCTCTGTACGACAAAAAGTTGTTACTACATGCAGGCCGGGTTTAGTAATATCCCTAAAAACATCCAGCACTCAGCCCATCAGAAGAAATGTATCTTGTACGGGGAGTACTGTAACAGTTGGAACTTTCCTAGCGCCACCTCCCCACCTGTACCACACAGAGATTGAGGATATGAGCTACCACAAGTTGTGGGTCTGGGAGAAGTCTGCTAATCCCAGGAGCTGGGGGGACGGCAAGTACGAACACGGGGAGCTGATTGTAGCGCTGCTATACTTGGTAGCTATCGTAGTGTTTACTGGTTTGGTTTACAGGATCTACAAGGTGATAAAACGGAGAGGAGAAACAGACCGCAGTGATGGAGAATCCGAGGATGGAAAACATTGGCCCATGTTTGGGAATCAGATGAACATGCGAGTAAACCGGCTCAGCAGGTTGGAGTCGGAGGGACTTGAGGAGTTCAGTGGGATGAATGATGTGGGGATATATTCCAAATCTCTGGAGGATATGTTGAACGATGGAAGTAGGTCGGAGGACTGGCATAGACCCAGAATGCACCGTAGAGGGAGCAGTTTTTAGTTTGGGAGAAGTATTTCCTGTAGACGTAGTTGAGGTAGAATTGAATGGGGGTGTCTCAAGAGAGAAGTATCAAATAATCCTGATTTGTTTGAAAACATGAAATTGTGATTCTTCAAGAAACTTTATAACAGATATCAGTTTTAGTCGCAAAACGAATTCTTAAAGATAAAGAGAGTTTTGATAAAATTAATAACTAAATGGTCAAATTTGTTTCCTAAAAATAATATTTTATAGAACTATTTTATCAGGTTTGGTTGTCCGAAATAAAATTCAATATGCCAAGCATGAAACTTACCTCATTTCTAAATCTAAAATAATTAAATAAAAATTTAAAAAGATATTTCAAAGACTTAAGCGATAACTATAAGGATTATTGGAATCGGAAATAAGGCGAATTTCTCAACCTAAATAAATCACAGTAGATTCAAATTAATTAATTAATTAATTAATTAGATCGAACAAAATTTTGCAGCTGTACAACTTTTTGACACAATCTTTAAATAACGATACTGATAAAATTGCAAATAAATACTAAAACTCAATTCATACTATTACTAAAGCATTAACTTAAACTAACTTAACTTTCACGAAAACTAGATGCACGATGCGCACAAACATTCTGAAATTAACACAAAAAGTTGTGTAAGTTTTGCCAAATATATCTGGCTGTCACAGACAGTATTTAACTTACTTCAATTTATTTACTTACTAAAATTTAATTGTATCACTTTCTAATTCCGGGTTTCTGTCATGACCAAGATGTAACAGTGACATGCGTTCCATTATGATGCGGAAAGAGGATGATATGTCTCCGATTACAGTTTTCTTGTAGTTATGTTCGTTTGCTTTCAGCCGAGCAAAATCCTCTCAAAACTCAAAGCATAATAAGGAAGTTGACTTTAGGAATTAGGTATTATAATTCAGCTCTCATTGCAACGATCTTTACTTCTAATGCAGCCCTCACTTGGCTCAATTGTTGTTTAGCTGGAGAAACTGGCACATCTGATTTAGCTATCACTATCACACAGACATGCAATTATCTTCAACTGACTTTTCTTCTTCTCCCAACTTCTCGTAAGACGATGTCTGAGACAGATTAAGTTCGTCAGGAGGACTTGAGCACCGTGAACCTGACCGAGAGTTTTCGGGAGTAGAGCACCTCTCAGAGGAGCCTCTTAAAAACGTGCTATCTTTATCAACCTCTAAAACTATATCGTTGTCCAACATTATGTCGTTTTCCGAGCCGCCATCACAATTTTTGGTTACCATGACGTCATCATGATCCAACTTATGGGGATCAGGAGTGAAACGCTCAGAGGAAGGTTTGCTGGATGAAGATTGTTTTGAGGACCGGTCTGTGGGAGAACTAGCAGGCGAGTAACAGGTGGATAGGGTTGGCATGGTGATGGAATGAGGACCCGTGGTAGTCAGCACCGTGGCACCCTTGCTGTTTATCGTGTCGTTTAACTGAGAGTTGGTGTGTTGGATGTCGTTCTTCTTCAGCTTCTTCCAGTTCTTCCGGTCCATCTTCTTTAAGGTGCTTGAACCTCGGTTAGAATTTGTAGCATCACCGAATGAGAAAGCAAACGGATTTCCGTCGATCTGAAATTTAATGATTTAATGGCTGGCACATTGTACAAGACTGCAAGACTTTCTCTGATCTGCATTATCTTTTAAAATTTTTCTTGAACAAATTAAAGGCTAAATGCTGTACTTTTGAACTACTCTACATATAGTTATACTTACATGAGCCTTTACGATGCTCAATTTCTTTTGGGTAGCCTTCTTGATGCTCATTCGTCTCTTCTTCATCTTCTGCTGCGAGGAACTGTTTGAAGCAGACTCATTGAGGGACTGTCCGTGGAGCACCCTCCAGAGAGCTTGTCTGATGTTGGTGTTGTAGAGACAGTAAAACACGAACACTGCCACGCCCTGTCAGGTCATTATCATACTTTTGTTTGCATCAATCTATTGTCAAATCATTTTAATTAGCTACAATAAGTTGCATGTGTGTTTCTTTTGTTTAGCAAATTTGTGTTGTCAAAACGAGTAATTTGGAGATCTGTTAGTTGACTGATTATACCCTGACTCATCAAACTTGCAGACAATGAAAATGAGTCATTTCCAGGCAACTTTTAACTTTCAGGGAGCAATAGAGAAAGGTGCTTTTGAGGAGGGGTAACAAATTTTAACCGATCAGGAGCTAGAAAGCACTGTTTCCTAATTTCTAATTGGTCGAAATTTTGGACCCCTCCCAAAATAAAAAAAGTGGACGACTGAAGAGTTTGTATTTAATTTGTAGTGTTGAAATAGTTTAAAACTATTTCAACACTACAAGTTAAATACAATTATTGAGTGAACATGGTCAATGACATATTGATTGAAATATTATGAGAAACATTGCGTATTCCTTGTTATAAGATGTTATACGCAACCTCATTAGCAGTCCTACTTCTTATCAAAATTATGAAAAGTGAAGCTATACCAGAACATACCTGTAAGGTGTTGGTGATAGCGAAGAGGTACTCTAGAACTATGTGCGGGGTAGACACTTGGATCACCCCAAATATCCACGTCAGTCCTGATAAATGTGGAAAATTGTATAGTTCTATATAGAGGAGTTTGGTTCGGAAATCACCATTAAAATTGATGGAGCATCCGGCTGCGGCGTGGATAAACACAGCTATATCTTTATCAACTCTCGAAAATGTCGTCTATAAACTTAATGTTTTCAAGAATCGATCGATATGTCTCAGAATCTTGATGACTGATATCTATAAAAACTTACCTAGAAGAGACATGATAGAGAATATTATTCGCAGCTCGACCAATCTTTGGCCAGGCTTCATGGAACCCCTGGTGGTAGAACAGTAATTTAGATTGAAGACTTAAGATAAAAATCAATTTTCAAAAAGGGAATTGAAAAAAGCCAGCCTGTGCTTCTTAAAAAAACAGTTAATAATAGTTGATAGTTGACCAGAGTTTTGCACCGCTCATCGTATTGTTGATTGGTAACGCAGATATGGAATCTAAACTAACAAGTGGGATGGTAGGATATCCTCTTTCTAGGTACCGAAGTCCTTGTTACAACGACTCTTAAGCAACCAACTGATATTTTCACTGAAGCTCATTTAAAATAGATGTAATGTGGCTATTCGCGTGTACTATAAACCTCAAGGAAAAGAGTTTGAGACTTGAGAGCTGGAGGTTTAATTCAGGAAAGGTTTTTCAAGAGAAGAATTGCAGGGCAATCTAGACAAGCTGATTATCAAAATGGTCAATAACGAATTCACTTTACTTTGTCATTGCAGGCGTCATCATGAGAACAGAAAAAGTGTTTCATAAATATTTTTATTTGTTTTTCTGGAGGTCAAGTGTCAATTTTCGCAAAAAAGCAATAAGTCAAGATATTGTGCCAAAGATATCAAATGTAAAACAGCGCAAAATTCCCAGCTGGATAATCAAGCGAATAAACCGTATTTTTATCCAGTTAAACGGTCTAGCCCGCATGTGTACTTGAGAAAGGTGAATTTAACAAATGATATGATCTGAATCTTCAGGAGTTTTGAATCATAGTGAGTACTATTTCGATCAAAGTATGTACTTTTGAATCAAAGTATGAATAAATGTGAATTAGATTAAAAGGCGGAGAATATATCGATGAAAAATGAGGCTATAGTTTTAAGGCTTCAAGTTTGAAAAACAGCGAATAATCATGAGATAAATGCAAACCGAAGTCAGCCAAAAGAAAAGAAAAAGTTAAAGAGGAAAAGAGTCATAGACAACCCTTAATTTTCTAACAAAACAAATTATTGCTGCCCTGATGCCTCATGATTACAATGGTATAAACAAACATGATCGGCGATCGCTAAAGCTCCGATTGTAGCTGATTTCGGATCAGCACTTTAACTGATAACTCTCCAAACATACCCCGAATTTGAGCTCGTTATAGAAGGGTGACGAGAAATCTCCATAGTGCTGAGAATTAAATAGACTTCTCATATACGTACTTCTCATATACGTACCCCGGTCGAAACCACATTATAGCCCTTAGAAACAAAGTCACACTAACATTAACACCTTTAAATCTAATGTAATCAAATCCCAAAATTTGGTTTGAATTCAGAGTAGCTACTAACTTTGATCGGGAATGTTTATTTTTGATGATGGTCCAGAGGACTCTGAAAAATACAAGACAGTTGAATAGGACCATGATAAGGAGGGGACTAAAGAATGTACCGTACATCCAGTCTTTTGACAGCCAACACCTGAAGTTAGCTTGATATCAGAGGATTATTAAATCGAATACTTTACTATCAGAAATTCAACAAAACAAAACACGAAATCAACAGAACACGAGTTGTTGATAAGAATATTTTTGATAAATTTGATAACTTACACACTGAGATTAGGATGGATCTGATAGACTTCCTGCTGAAGAAAGAGCAACACTATAACCAACACCGCCGGCAAGCCTGACGAAACACACATTTTAAATCAAAGTAAGTCAGTTACAAACAAGATTAAAACTTCAACAATCGATTTAATCTACCTTTTAACAAAACGTACCCCAGGCGACCCCAGCTGCTCCCAAGAGGAAAGTCTTGTTTGAGGAAGTGGTGAAGACGAGAACAACTGCTCGGTAGAGCCCCACCGCCTCCACACTCATCCATAGGAAGGTACTCAGGAAGAAGTAGTGGGTCAGTCCTGCCATCGCCTGAACAAGAAGTTATCAGTTTGTCGTTATAGAGTTCATTGTGTTCCTCTCTCCCTTCAGGAGTCTTGAAATAGCTAGAATTCTTTAAATCTACAAAAAGTTCCGTCTACAAAAATGCTATGTCCATAATGTACAGAAATACAGTACAGCAAAGAACGGTATTCGTTAGGTTTCAAAAATTTGCTCTAACATGTGACAGCCATTGACCAATAAGAAGCCAGCCTTTATATGCTAAAACAAAACACCACCCCCTCCCACGAAGACCGTTCTCTTTTAATGTCTGATATAAATTTCCAGTTTACAGTCACCTTGCAGTAAGTCCCAGGGTATGTGGTGTTAGTGTTGATCATGAAGAAGAGAAGAGCTAGGAAGAGAGCCAGGGCGAAGTTGATGTGGATCTTGGTAGACATACACTCCCGCACACACCTGCGGTTTTGTGATATTGGGACCAGCTAACTTTCACAAAATTCATAAGTTACACTTTCAGTAACATTACCAAGGATTCTTTAATGAGGTCTAAGATTTATTTAATAATTTAGAGGTTCTTGGTCAATCTTATCCTAAGATGCAATCACAAAACACATACCTGACTATATAAAGAAGAAAGACGGTGGCAAACAGACAAACAATTGAGATTGAAGTTCCGATCTGGGATATTATCGACAGGATGTAGTCATCCTGGGCTGGAAGCTGAAAAGGAAACAATCTCATTCATTTCACAGGAAATTAAAACATAGTACCGGACCAGTAAGCTATAGCTAGCATCTGAGTTGCACAAATAGCTGTTATAGTGTCACTTATGCATATGTCATTAATTTCCTAACCACAATATTTGGAAGTTTGCTTTGCAGCAATAATTCAAGATTACCGTCCAAATAAATATTAGGTCTAATACGCACCAAGAGGGCAGAAAAGCTGGTGAGATGAGTGGTCTTACAGATGATGTTTTTGTCGTCACTATAAACCATCACTACTCCCTCTGTTGTCCAGGTGTGGCCTGAAATCAATTAGCTCAAGTTTTGGACAATAAAGATACAATTACAACAAGCATCAAATATTCGATAAGAATTCTCGGATTTTCGAAGTAGAGTGAATGGCACTGTCTCAGCAAAATCTGCGCGACCGCTTTGAAGGGCCCTCTGAAATTAGGTATGTATTTAACAGTTTTGAGTGTTATCTCATAAACAAGGCATTAAATTGAATGTTGTTTCAGCAATTTTCAGAAACTGTTATCGGAGGTATTAGCATATTAAACGAAGTTTAGATCGAGAATTCTCTGCCTGTGAAGTAAAATTGAACCCAGGATCCAGATTAACATATCAATTCTTATAAATTAGTGTCTTATCGTTAAAATGTTACTTAGAGTAGAAAAACTCGCAAGTAGTGAAGGAATTTATAAATCGCTACTATCTCTCTCACGTTCGCGTTGTTGATGTGAAGTGATAAGTTACACTGTTAGAGATTAACTTCCGAGTATGATCGTGTGATGCTTGTAATGGGAAATCTATAACTGAGTAGCAAAATAACTTCTTGGAAGTGAAGGTGACTGGATCTCCGGATGTGAAACGTAAAACAGGAACGGCAAAGTGAGGAAGTGGCCGGGGTTATAAGTCTCGTTTGCACCACCAACTTTGTTATTTACACTTTTGTTTGTGTCAGCTTGCTATCCTATCTGCGGTACTTTGTCTAAGAAAACACACAGAAGAACAGAACGTGAAATAATGAGTGTATTTGATCAGGAGGAAAGTAACAAAACTAGATATGGTCTTGAAAGTGCCGCTCTGAGATACACATGGGCTGGATATTATCTCTTTATAATCCTCTCTTCTTTTATCGGGGACACCACCATTCTTGTTGCATCTATCAAGCACAATGCCATCAAACTAAACAGAGTTATTGTGACTATCATCCAGCATATTGCAGTTTGCGATTTGCTAGTGGTCACTTTGCAAGTTCTGCCAATGTTTGTCTCGATCATCATTTACGATATGTGGGTTCTAGGCGATATCATTTGCCGAGTATCCACTTATGCAGCTTACTATGTCAACCCAGCAAGCTATCTCCTCATCTGTACTATGACCACGAGTAAACTTCTCCTCGTCAAGTACCCACTCATATTCGGAACAGCATCCTCAAAGAAAGCTCACGTGTTCTGTGGATCATGTTGGGGTATCGCACTGATCTGGCTAATATCAATGTTAGTATTGGATATGGGAGATGTATACTTTACATACATCGATTATGGTTGTTATTACAGTTTCTCATCATACATCTGGATATATCTATTTCTTCTTTTTTGGGGAATCTTCCTTATATTCTCAACATGCCTGATTATAGCTACATCGGTGTACTTGCTGGTAATAGCAAAACAAGTTGCCTCAAGGAGAAGAGAGGGTTTAAAATGGCAAGGAATTATGACAACACTTTTAACTGCAACTGTCTTCTGTGTTTCCTGGATTCCTTATTTTGTTTTGGTGATTTTAAGTTCCATAGTGTATGATGAAAAAGCCCCAAACAAAGAAATGATAACGTTTGATAGAGTAGCCTGGTCCGTTCTGTACCTAAATACAATGTGTAACTTCTACATTTACTGTCTGACCGTGACAAGTTTCAGAAACTTTGTCTGGTCTAGGTTACAGCTGCTAACTCAGAAACTCACTTTCTCAGTTAACAGAGGTAAAGTGGAACAAGCATTCTAGATTAAACTTATCACTATTATATATATATAATATATTATATATACATTCTTTGTCTGATCTGCAGAAGTTTTATATTTCACTATACTTGACACTGCACATATTAAGATATGAGTTAGTATTAGTAATTTTCAGGTCGAAGAGAAAACTTAAAGTTAAGGAAAACAGATCGAAGATCGAATCTTGATACTCAAGAAACAGCGATGTAGTATGATACTGCTCATGTCACAGGTTCGTGAATCGTGTCTTTTATAGAACTTCTCATAAAATACAACGAAAATGTTATATGTATTCCGATGCGATAACAAACCGAATTATCTTTTTACCGATGTAAAAATGCATGCAAATGATGCTGCTTCAATCTAAAACAGATTACCCAGGTTACGTAGATAACAGAGTCAAGAGATAAAATCAGCATAACAAAACTTCTAACAAACTCTCAATACTACAACTTGTTCTCTTGTCTAGATCAGTGGTGTAACTCAACAACATGCTGACTCCCCCCCCATTGCATCAAAACGGGGGAAGTAAGGAGGAACATGCAGTACAGGCTATCAACTATAAAGTTCAGACACTTCAAACACAAGTAGTTGACAATAGACCTTAGATATAATAAATCTACATGAAACATTGCAAAACTCAAAAGTTATTCATTAAGTGGGTCGGAGAGAAATTTTTGCAAACTAAAATGTTTAAATTGCTTGCCTTTTTGCTTTGCAAAGCTTGAAGTCGATAGTAGCTGTACAGCGCATTCATCGTTATCTTATTTTTACATAATTTTCCTAAAACCGGCCTTTCTTGGGTTGCTAATTCCATTTACTGCTTGCATAATTGGAGTTTTTACAATAAAATTCAATTATGTCCTATTATGTATGATTCTAAGACAAACACGGATCAATTTTAGATTATTGGTTTATACAGATTCCACAGCTGAAATATTTACTACAGTCTACAACACATGCATTTTGACTTTTTTTAATTGATTACTTATTACTAAATTCATTTCTGAATGTATCAATATGATCGAGTTCAATATTCTAATATTAATAATCCCAGATTCTATCTTGTTGAAAGCCCGGTTCGTTTAGCAATTAGTACGGAAAAATGCCTGTTAAATTTGAATAGGCATTCGTTTAAAGATTGTAATTTAAATTAATTTACATGACTCAGTGGCGCAGTCGGTTAAATCGTCTATCTGCTAATCGAAAGGTTAGATTCCCAGCTGCGGCACTGGCCATGTGGTGAGCTTTGTTGATGCTCAGCTAAGGATTCCGTTGGATCTATGCAGCCCCACGGTCCACTCAGCCGAATTCTCGAGAAATCGGGTGTGAGGGTTAAATGAGTAGCTGCCCATTGCAGCGAAGTCTCGGGCGACACACTACCTTAACCGTCACTGGCGTGTATGTATAATTGGACAATTGGACATTCGGCCTCCTGTAATTGGCCGTTACACTTGTGTAACATGTAGCTGCTGGATCAGTGTCCGAATTAAAATAAGTATAAGATTAAAAAAAAGAAGTAAGGGCCAAGGAAATAGCCTACCTTATTGAGTCATTGAAGCGTTTAACGGTTTTGCCGAATAAGGAATTTCAGCAGCTTATAATACAAAAAATATCAGACGCAGAGAAACTGATTATAGTTGCGACAACATTTAATTATTGAAGCATTTAAACTTACATAATAAGTTGAAGTAACTACGTTATTATTAATATCTTGATTGTTGTGATCGACTGGGAACGGTTTTTGATCTGGACCGGGAACAACCAGAATAGTGTAAGTGTGATTAACGGGAATAAACCGCAAACGGAATAAAACCGGGAACGGGAATTTTCTGGTTCTGGGAATGTGTCTTAGACATCAAGAATTCGAAATTGACATTGTGAAACTTATGTACAAAAATTTTATACGATCACAAATTTTGAAGGGCCCTCTAAAATTCTGAAATAATGTATCTATTCAACAGTTTAGGGGCTTTTGAGTGAAACCAAAAACAAGACGTGGAAACCGTCTCATTCTCTCAAAATAAGAATATTCTCAGATTAGTGAGTATTGAGGTTCAATAATTACTAGCCCTAGCCCTGTATCAGCGAATCTGCATGACCGTTTTTAGTTGTCTGCTGGTCACGAGGTATGCTGCACTTATGTCGTGCAATAAAAAAGTTAAAGGACTCGGTTTTCGCTTACAGAAACAAATAATTGCGCAGTTATTATATTATGCACTCGGCCTCATCTCGCGCAATAATTGCAATAATCACACTCTGCTTAGCCTAGAGCAATTCTGCGTTAATTTTTCATGCTCAGCAGTCAGCTCCGCCTTTTCCAATGAACATAAAATAAAATTGTATTCAATTTGAATTACTAAAAAAATCGTTTTGTTGTAATCGCAATAAAATAAGCGCATATTATCACATAACGGCCTGTCAGAAAATCTGACAAATTTCTCTAATATAAGGGGTTTTCTGTAGGGGTTTTCTCTTATTAGGGTCCATAACCTTGGTATTTAGGTATTTACTTGACTTTTGAAGTATACAACTTTACCAGTTTATTAGGGAAGAGAGGTGAGCAACTAGTACTTGTACAGCAGCGCGCACCCTCCCGTCATTTTATTCTCCTCTATTCGCTTCGAATGAGGGTCGGACAAAGTCAGACAAAAGTAGTACAAATACCCCCATTAGACAGAGAGTCAGATGGACACAGGCACGGACACAGACACAAAGGCAGACACAGACACGGAGAGAGACACAGATCAGAAACAGACACAGATACAGATACAGACACAGGTCACTTACCCTCAGTATCCCAATAGACACAGACAGGCTGGCGACGGTTCGTATCATTTACAGTCAGACTAAATAACACCGCATTCTCCAACTCAGAGTCCTTCTTGATAGTGTTGATGCTTAGTGAGAGAATCGGTATGTTGAAGTCATCGTCAGACAAACCCTGAGCAGAAAATAAGAGCTTGAGCATAGAGATAGATAAAGTGTTAATTTGGGCTTCACTTGAAATCTGCTTTTCGTCCTCCTTTTAATCTGTGTAAAAAAACAATCTCCATGGAAGGGGTTGAGTCTCAATAGAGAAAAGGTTTCTAGAAATATCTCATAGTCTCATAGTGGAAAGTCTCATTCTTTAGACTTAGTAACTTTTTTGGTTTTCTTTGTTTTCTTATAAAAACGCGTTTTTCTACATTTCAAGTCTGATGAGGAAACCAACAAAGTTTCTAAATTTCTAGAAATACCTACCTGATCGTTGGCAAGAAACATGGATTTGTCCTTGTAAATGACAGCCAACACGTTAGATACAGGATTGACCAGTTCTTTAGGGACCTTGACGCTTATTCTGTCTAGCTGAGACTCAGTGCTTGTCTGTGAAACAGTTTCAAGATTTGAAGATTAGGAACTAAGTTATCTGTCCTGAACTTCTTTCACTTCTATTTTTAGGAGGTTACTATGACATCATCATTCTTAATGATGACGACATTTGCATGCATTATTTTCCCCCAAAATGTTTAAAGAAAATCTACCCTTACCTTTTTCTTGTAATCGATAGACATTTCACTGTCAGAATTACTCTCAATGAAAATGTCTGAGCTATCTTTATCCGGCAACTTTACCTGAAAAACATTAACAAAATACAGGCAAGCCTCTTAAGTGGTAAAGTTGAACATTTATTTTTATCTGTAAGACAAGAGTATTCAAATAGACGGACCCA